>JBBDGP010003960.1:0-102500 GCA_037952835.1 Lithobates septentrionalis | reverse complement strand
TCTTCAGGCCTAAAATGTTTTTTTTTTTTTTTTTTTTTTTTTTTAATAAACATATGGAAAAAAACTCAAGCTGCCACAGCACAGGTTGGCGCTATATTCTGTACCTTTCATCCGGTTTGAAGACGTGGCGCCTTACATCTTTTAGGTGCCTCTTGAACAGATGCTCGGCGGTGGACAGTACGGGGTGCGTCCGGTCAATGAGCTGAGCGGAACGAGGCTGGGAGGCCAACCAGTCCAAGGTAGCAGATAACCGCTCTTCATCAACTCTCTGCGACCAGAAAGAGGGACAGAGGACAACCAATGAGCCCTGAATGTCACTGACACACCTCATTATTATTATAGATGTCATTTTCTTTATTCTGCCCAGAGTTGCATTCTGCTATTTAGATATGATAATAGTTGGCAACTACTAGCTTGTCTCCTTTTTATTGTATTCAGTAGTTTGCATTTGCACAGCTTGCAGATGAAGGAATCTTAATAGACATCAGTAATACATGAGAATCAGTAAACTCTGAAGATAAAAAAAATGATAGTTTTCTTTTTGATAGAATATATATATAATTTTTTATTTTATTTTTTTTTTTACAGCTTTTCAGATGTTCCATATCTGGTGTATTGCTGCCATCTTATGGTCAATAATGGTTATTATGTTCATTCCACTTTCTAGTAATCTGCTGGTGTCTAGATGTCACATATGTGGTATCATGCTGCCATCTAGTGGTTTATTATAAATATTGCATCCATATTGATTTCTAGTGGTCTAGTCGTGAAGCAATGCCATTTTACTGTTAATCATACTATGAGTAAGGCTTCAATAGCCGTAACAAGTCAGAATTGATCCTGTGTATATGATGTAGCCAAATAAAGCATAATAACTAGGAGTTATTGAGTTTCCGGCTTCATTTGTGATTTGGATTTTGGTTTTCTAGAGGCTTGATCATGTTCAGATGTTCCATTTCTGGTGCATTGCTGCCATCTAATGGTCAATAATTATTATTGTGTTCATTCCACTTTCTAGTAATCTGCTAGTGTTCAGATGTCCCATATGTGGTACCATGCAGCCACCTTGTGGTCAGTTATGATGATTGCATCCATATTGGTTTCTAGTGGTTTGATCATGTTCAGATGTTCCATATCTGGTGTATTGCTGCCATATAATGGTCAATAATGATTATTGTGTTCATTCCACTTTGCACAATATCAGATTACTAGATATGTCCCATATGTAGTACCATGCTGCCATCTAGTGGTCAGTTGTGATTATTGCACCCACATTGGTTTCTAGAGGTTTGATCATGTTCAAATGTTTCAATCTGGTGTATTGCTGCCATCTAATGGTCAATAACTATTATTGTATTCATTCCACGATCTAGTATTCTGCTAGTGTTCAGCTGTCCCATTGATGATACCATGCTCCCATCTAGTGGTCAATCATGATTATTGCACCAATATTGGTTTCTAGAGATTGGATTGTGTTCAGATGTTCCATATCTGGTGTATTGCTGCCATGTAATGGTCAATGGTTATTATTGTGTTCATTCCACTTTCTAGTAATCTGCTAGTGTTCATATGTCACATATGTGGTACCATGCTGCCATCTTGTGGCCTATTATAAATATTGCATCCATATAAATTTCTAGTGGTCTAGTCGTGAAGCAATGCCATTTTAATGTTAATCATGCTATGAGTAAGGCTTCAATAGCCTAAACATGTCGGCATTGATCCTGTGTATATTGAACCATATTGGTTTCTACAGGTTTGATCGTGTTCAGATGTTCCATATCTGGTATATTGCTGCCATCTAATGGTCAATAATGATTATTGTGTTCATTCCACTTCGCACAATATCATATTACTAGAGAAGCCCCATATGTGGTATCATGCTGCCATCTAGTGGTCAGTTGTGAATATTGCACCCATATTTGTTTCTAGAGCATTGATCATGTTCAAATGTTCCATTTCTGGTGTATTGCTGCCATCTATAATAATGATTATAATAATAATATTAATGATTAATGTGTTGAACTTGGGCCCGCTATTAGACAGGCAGAAAATGAAATGTAATAGTTGGTGTAAGCTCCCCTTATCAGTGGTGGGATGAGTGAATATAATAAAAATGGTATGGGCACTGCAACTCCTATAGTGTGGCACAATTCACCTATGTGGCTTTCGAACAAATGGTTCAAACGCATTGACTCTCTAATGCGAGACCTGATATGGAAAAAGAAAAAAGCTAGGATCGGCTTGACCACCCTACAATATGGAAAGGATAGGGGAGGACTAGCTGTACCACACCCTAAAATGTATTTCATAGCCTCACAAATCCAACAACTGGCGGGGTGGAGAGGGGATGCAGGAGAGGACCCCATAATTAACTTGGTCACCATGTCTAGCCCCTCATTGAAGGCAGCTTCCCATATGGAAATGGACTTGCCCAGTATTCCGCACTCAACCCCCACGAATGTTCTTCTTATGCCATGTACACACGGGCGGACTTTTCGACCGGACTGGTCCGACGGACCGAATCCGGTGGATAATCTGACCGTGTGTGGGCTCCATCGGACCTGCAGCAGACTTTTTCGGTCAAAAATCTGAAGGACTTTAGATTTGAAACATGTTTCAAATCTTTCCGACGGACTCGATACCGGTCGAAAAATCCGCTTGTCTGTATGCTAGTCCGACGGACGAAAACCCACGCTAGGGCACCTATTGGCTACTGGCTATCAACTTCCTTATTTTAGTCCGGTGTACGTCATCGTACGGATCCGTCAGACTTTGGTGTGATTGAGTGTAGGCAAGTCAGTTCACTGGGAAAGTCCGTCGGAAGTCCGCCAAAAGTTCGTTGGATAGACCGTCGGACCAGTCGGTTGGAAAAGTCCGCCTGTGTGTACGCTGCATTAGGAAAGTATGGCAAGAATTTCAGAAAACTGAGGCACTTAAAGGCCCATTGCCCTTTACCCCATTGTGGATTAAACCCTAGATATCCAGAACTTCAGGAACTACAGGGGTTCTCCCCCTGGAGAGAGAGCGGGATCTGTTTTTTTCCACAGCTATATGAAGGGACAGTGCTGAAAACGTATGAACAGAAGTGTAAGGGATTCCAATTAGCCCCAAGGGGCTTCTACAAATACCTCCAACTTAGACATGCCCTGTGGGCCCAGCAACAGACCCACTCTCTAGCTGTATCATCGTCTCCTCTGCTGATGGATGTCCTCCGGGCTGAGACCCGGAAGGGACTTATACCTAGGATATATGCAGAATTGCTGTCCTCTGTCCAGGATCATGCCTCTCTCAAATGTAGAAGCAAGTGGGTGGAAGATATTGGAGATATAGATGGGGACCAGTGGGAGATGGCTCTGGAGTCAATCCCTGCGGTATCTGTTTCAGCCTCTCATAAACTGTCACAATTATTTATCTTACACAGAGCCTATAGAACACCAATACAGCTCCATAACTGGGGAAGTAGAGACTCTCCCCTGTGTCCAAAATGTAAAGTACATCAGGGGGACTTCATGCATTTACTCTGGAGGTGCCCGAAACTCCGCCAATATTGGGTGGAGGTTTCTTAATGCATCTCCAGTCTAGCTCAGGTTCCTGTTCCCCTGAAATCCCTTGGTGTACTTGCTCGGGGCAATTGATGAGGAAATGTATCCGAAAGGAGTGTATTATATGATCACTAGGCTGATGTATCTGGCCAGGAAACTTATAGCAAGGTACTGGATGGCCCCTACAGGGAAACAGTGGATTGCTTACGTAAACTCTCTACTTCTCAGGGAGCGCTTGGCCTACAGCCGCAGGAAGGCTGCGAAAAAATTTGATCTCATTTGGCAACTATGGCTGGATGACCCTAGCCTTGCCCCACCACAACTGGTAATAGACAGGCTCCTTCTGTAGAGGTTGATAGTTGATGTTGGAGGGGGGGGGGGGTGAGAAAGAGAGAGAGAGAAGTAGAAAACACAGGTTTAATCACTTTCAAAAGTTATGCACTAGACTCTGCCTTATCCGTTGGCTAAAGAAATATTTACTACTCTTCTATTATGATGGGTCGAAAGTGCTGGTTGGTGTTTTTCAGGGTTGGTGTTTTTCAGGGTTGGGGTTGGGGGGGGGGGTAAAATAGAAATGTACTATCTGCACCATCTTCTGTTATTGCTCAGATAATATGGATGCTCAAAAAGATATATTCTGTATGTACTGTCTTTTTTTTATTTTTCTACTGCAGTAATTGTATGTATCATATGAGCAATTTATTAATAAACAAGTTTTGATTAAAAAAAAAAAATGATTATTGTGTTCATTCCACTTTCCAGTATTCTGCTAGTGTTCAGCTATCCCATAGGTGATACCATGCTGCCATCTAGTGGCCAATTATGATTATTGCATCCATATTGGATTCTAGTGGTTTAATTGCATTCAGATGTTTCATACAATATGTTGTGTATTTCTGCCATCTAATGCCCCGTACACACGGTCGGATTTTCCGCCGGAAAATGTGTGATAGGTCCTTGTTGTCGGAAATTCCGACCGTGTGTGGGCTCCATCACACATTTTCCATCGGAATTTCCGACACAAAAGTTTGAGAGCTTGCTATAAAATTTTCCGACAACAAAAATCCGTTGTCGGAAATTCCGATTGTGTGTACACAAATCCGAAGCACAAAGTGCCATGCATGCTCAGAATAAATTAAGAGATGAAAGCTATTGGCTACTGCCCCGTTTATAATCCCGACGTACGTGTTTTACGTCACCGCGTTCAGAACGTTCGGTTTTTCCGTCAACTTTGTGTGTATGCAAGACAAGTTTGAGCCAACATCCGTCGGAAAAAAATACATGGATTTTGTTGTCGGAATGTCTGATCAATGTCCGACCGTGTGTACGGGGCATAATGGTCAATAACGATTAGTGTGTTCATTCCACTTTCTGGTAATCTTCTATTTTTCAGATGGCCCATATGTGGTACCATGCTGCCATCTAGTGGTCTGTTATGAATATGGCATCCATATCAGTTTCTATTGGTCTGATCGTATTCAGATGTTCCATATCTGGCGCACTGCTGCCATGTAATGTTAAAGTGGAACTCCAGGCTAATACTAACTAAGCTTACAACTACTTACACCCCCCCTTCTAACACCTATACTAACCACCCTTTAAAAGAAAGATGCATGTACTTAACTATTCTCAAGCTGATCTGGTCATGTGCTCTGCTCTTTTCTCTTTCAGCCAGCAGCGGCTTCAGGGGAGAGGAGGGATCTCTATAGTAAGCCTATGGGTGATGTCACCACTCAGGCATTCCAGCCAATGTCCGATCACCCTCTCCTCTCCCCTGTATGTGACCTGGGAAAGTACATGACGGCCTGGGATTCGGTAAGTATATTCCTTTCTTCCACAGAGTAGTTGGTATAGGTGTTAGAAGGGGGTGGGGCAGTTTTTAAGCGGTATTAAACCATAAACTAAGAATGTCATATATTATTATTTTTTATTATTATATTGTTATTACATATTGCAGCTTACCAATCATTTAGGTGTGGTGACTGCATTAGTTTTCTTTTTTAGGCATCTTTCCCCTTCTGTTTTCACCTGGTGATCTGGCCAGTAACACACCTCCTGTATTAGAGCGTCCCCCCCCCCCACACACACACACACACACACACGCACACTTTGGTTGAAGGAGCATAGGAGGCACAGCACTGTCAACCTGGGGGGAGGGGAGTGTTAGGTGCACTAGCAGATTTAAATACAATAACAGATTGCAGCCAAACTCCAGCTCACACTTCATAATTAGCTACAGAAAGCGTTTTTTTACTTTTGGGATAAAGGTTTTACATCTATAAATAAAGGCTGATCGTTGTAAGCACAACTGTCAGTGGTAAATGGTTTCTCCCATCCCTAGAACCGCACGAGAGCTTGTTCTTTTGAAAAACAACAGACTTACTGGCTGGATCACCAGATGAAAATAGAAGAAAGCATAAAAGGGAAAACTAATGCAGCCATCACATTTTAAGAATTGTTAAGCTGCAGTGTAATAACTGTTTGCTTCTGGGTTTAATACTGCTATTAGTGTCACCCTGGAATTCTACTTTAAACGATGAATGTTTTCATTATGGTGTCTAGGAGTCAGATGGTGTTCAGATGTTCCATATCTGGTGCAATACTACCATCTAGCACAGGGATATGCAATTAGATGACCTCCAGCTGTTGCAAAACTACAAGTTCCATCATGCCTCTGCCTCTGGGTGTCATGCTTGAGTCTTGCTTTGCCTCATGGGACTTGTAGTTCTGCAACAGCTGGAGGTCCGCTAATTGCATATCCCTGCTCTAGTGTTTAATTGTGATTATTGTGTTTCATTCTGGTTTGTAGTGGCCTTATAGTGTTCTGACGTCCCATAACTGGTGCAATGCTGCCATCTAGTGGTCCATTATGAGTATTGTGTTTTTATCCCGGTTTCTAGTTGTCTGATAGATCTCTGGTGTTCTATAACTGGTGCAATGCTACCATCTAGTTGTAATTAATGCATATTCTATTCATTCTGGTTTCCTGGGTTGTCAACAGTCAGTAAATTCAGGGACAGTTTGTGAAATACATGATCTTTACATCTGTCAGTGAATGCCCATGACAGAAACGAAGACTGCATTCCTGTAATGCACATTCACAGACAGACATTAAAATAATTGATTTTTCAAGCTATCCGTGAATTTCCTGACATCCTGCTGGTTTCTGGCAGTTTGATCGTGTTTATATGTTCCATATTTGGTGTGTTGCTGCCATCTAGTGGTCAATTATGATTATTGTGTTCATTCAGCTTCTCCTGGCTTGAGAGTTCTCTGATGCTCTTTATCTGGTGGCAATGCTGCCATTAATGATTATTCTGTCCATTCTGGTTTGTAGCAGTCTGCTAGCGTTAAAGTGGTATTAAACCCAAAACCAAAAATATTACCGTATATACTGTATTACAGCTTACCAATCATTAGATCTGGTGGCTGCATTAGTTTTCTTTATTTTTTAGACTTGTTTTTCCCCCTTTATTTTCATCTGGTGATCTGGCCAGTAACACACCTCCTGTATTACAGCGCCCCCCACTCTGGATGAAGAAGCACAGAGACACCTTTTGGACAGTAGCCTTCTCAGTCTGGGGAGGGGAGGGTATTGTTTGATGCACTAGCACGTTTGAATATACTGATACATTTTAAGCAGTAACAGTTTTGTTCCTTTTTTGGGATAAAGGATAGGATAAAAGCTGATCATTGTAAGCACCACTGTCAGTTTTTGAAATGGTTTGTTGCAACTCCCCAACCGCTACGTCTGAAAAAGAGCTTGTTCTGTTGAAAAACAACAGACTTACTGGAAGGATCACCAGCTGAAAAAAAGGGAAGAAAACCTAAAAGAAAACTAATGCTGCCATCACATCTAAGAATTGGTAAGCTGCAGTATAATAAAGGTTTACTTTCGATGTTCCAGTGCATTACTTACTCCTGACCTCTGCTGTCCATATGTTACCTACTCCTGACCTCAGCTGTCTTTGCTTTACTTACTCCTTATACCTCTGTTCTCCTTATGTTACTTAGTTCTGACCCCTGCACTATGTACATTATTTATTCCTGACCTCTGTGCTCCTCACATCTTCTCTCTGTGTTACTTACTCCTTACCCCTGCTCTCTGTGCATTACTTACTCCTTGCCTCCGCTCTCCATGCGTTTCTTCCAAACTGTGCACTCTGCGTTACTTACTCCTGACCTCTGTTCTCCATATGTTATTACTTCTGACCTCAGCTCTCCATTCATTGCTTACTCCTGACCCCTTCATTCTGTGCGTTACTTACTCCTGACCTCTGCTCTTTGTGCATTACTTACTCCTGATCCCTGCACACTTTGCCTTACTTACTCCTCCTTTCTTCTCACATGTTCTCTTTGTGCATTACCTACTCCTGACCCCTGATCTCTGTGCATTACCTACTCCTGACCCCTGATCTCTGTGCATTACCTACTCCTGACCTCTGTGCATTACCTACTTCCTGACCCCTGATCTCTGTGCATTACCTACTCCTGACCTCTGTGCATTACCTACTCCTGACCCCTGATCTCTGTGCATTACCTACTCCTGACCCCTGATCTCTGTGCATTGCTGTAACGAGCCCCTGCTCGCTCGGTTCCACTCTCCCGACACTCCTCTGCGGCTATTGAATCAGATTACCGATCGCAACATCTGATGGTTCGGTCATCCGATGCTCCGGGATTCGAACTACAGCTATGTGCCATTCGAATCCAGTTGTGATAGCTCAGAACAAACACCAGGCAGGCTGTTATTAAGTTGAAACAGGAATCTCACTTTTATTGGATGCACACAACACACTTTTATACATAGCAGTTTGAACACCCCGCCCCAATAACTACTTTTCTATTGGTCAATTGTAAAGTACACTCTAGTTCTTACTCAGGTCCTCTTGGCCATGCAAATGAGGACTTGAAACAGGGTCAGCAGGGATTGGTCCGGTAGCTTGAATAGGAGGACTGATATGTGTAATGACACAGAGAAGCCCCAGGGGGTAATTAAAGTACATAAACAAACGGTCAAACACAGAACAATGCATTCCTTCCAGACCATGGAGCCGTCTGGAGGGGATTAGCCTTAAAACAGGGCAGAAGCCCCCCCCCCCACTGTGTAATAGAATCAAAGGAGAAATACTTCAGTATTCCAAGCTTCGTGACAATATTCCCCCCTGGAAAACAGTCCAACAGCCACAGTGGGCCCCCGAACGGGTCAACTCGAGGATGTTGGAAAAGTAGTCTTAAGGTTCCAACAGTTTGAATCAGTTACTATTTGTAATATGGCAAATACAGGGTTCCCAGAGTCTGTCTCTTGGGGGATATGGACCTGAATCCAAAGTAACACCACCTCAAGGGTCCCCAGGCATACAGCTCACAAAGAGCACCATTCCCCCAAATGCCAGGGCCCATGATCGGTTGGCAAGAGGCTAGCATTCAGTCCCCTCCAAAAGCCTCTGTCCTGGCTAGTTCTGTCACATTTCTCCCCTGTTGGCAGAAGTCTAACACAGGAGGAGACCCCATACGGATTTACTCCAAAGTTAGTCCATAGTTCCAGTCCCCTAATGTCTGTACCCACACAGTACCTCAAACAAATTGTTCCAAACAGAGCATTACTTACCCAGCCAACCTCTGCCTCTTTCAGAGAACATGCCCTTTGCTGGGGAGAGGCCTGGACTGGCCCTTCTCCCTGGAGTCCTTTCAGGCGCTGGAGAGAAGACAGGGTGTCTGGGCTCACTCCGTGATGCTGTTGGGGATCTGGGCCGACTGCCCAGCATCCCTGAGGTATACAAGTGGGGACTGAAGTCCCATCCACTTTTAGTAGGTGAAAATCCCCCAGTGCTTGCAAAGCATGGCTGACATCCTCCTGTCTCAGTGTCGCACCATTTTCTGGGGTTGTGTCAGTGGAGACCGAAGTTGCATCCACTACCACAGGAACTCCCTCTTCTGTTAGTTGAGGGCAGAGGCCAGCAGCACTCGGCCCGGTTGCCAGTTCTTCTGCTGGACTGCTGTGAGTGGAGACCGCAGTCCCATCTACCGATATCAGCTCAAGCTGCAGTTGTGAGGTGCCGATTGCATTCTCTCCTTGGGTCCAGATCTGCTGCTCGGGAGTGACCACCACCTCCTCACCCTGGGCTTCCAGAACTGCCACAGGTGTGGGGCAGAGGTCTTGGACCCTCTATCCAGTTACCAGCACTTTAGCTGGGTTGGTGTCATCATTCTAGGGCGCCGTCTGCTGCTGGACAGTGGGGCCGATCGCCCCAGCTTCCTGAAGCTGTAGAGACATTGTAGGTGCTAGGCAGAGGCCAGCAGCACTCTTCCCTGTTGCCAGTGTCTCAGCTGGGAGTAGGAGCTTTACTACCTCAGCTTGTTGCTGGAGAGAGAGGGGCCAACTGCCCCAGGTCCATGTAACTCCACAGTTGTTGCTGGTGCTGGGCAGAGGTTGGTAGCACTCTGCCCTGTTGCCAGCACTTCTGCTGAGGACTCCACATCCTCCTCTCCGGCTAACCGTTGGGGCAGGAGGCTGGCTTCCTCCACTCCCAAACTGTGTAGCTGCCATTGGGGAGGTGAGCCGGCTGCTTCCTTTTCCATTCCCTCATCTGGCTGCTGGGACGATATGTTTGTGGTACTGTCTCCCAGGTGCATGGATCTTTGCTGGGGAGGAAAGACCGCTTCCTCCACCCTGGCCAACTGTTGGGGAGGGACGACGAACACCTCCTCTCCCTTCTCCCCCTGTATCCTGATCTGCTGCTGGGAAGTGACCACCTCCTTCTCACCCTGAGCCTCCGGAACCGCCACAGATGTGGGGCAGAGGCCATGGACCCTCTGTCCGGCGGCCAGCACTTTAGCTGGGGAAGTTCCCTGTAACTCCACAGATACTGCTGTTGGTGCCGGGCAGAGCACAGTGAAGTTTGGCCCTCCACTCCACTTCAACTGTCCACTCCTGTTTCGGTTGTTCCCCCAATAACAGCATTCGTACTTCATACTGCGACCAGTACCTTACATGGATGGAGGGGAGGCTCACCAGGTTGTTCCTCCTCAGCAGAAAAGTCTATCAAATCCCCTGTCTCTGCAACTGGTGTCTGGGGATAAAGGTTCACCATCTCCTGTCCGTGGAACCCAGAAGATGCTATTAGTGCTGGGCAGAGGTTAGCAGAGCTCTGCCCTGTTGTCAGCACTTCAGCTTTGGGGATAGCGATCTCTAGATTTTCCACTGCTGATTCTCTGGCATTCTGCTGGACAGGCACATTCCTCCATCCAAGATCATCCCATGCAGAAACAGGATCATCAAGGTCAGTCAGCACTTGCTGCATCCGCCATAAGACCTCTGCCTCCATAGCTGCGGGGGCAGGTTGGCAAAGCACACTGTTACTCTGCCACATTGCCGACTCTTCAGCCAGGATTTCAGAGTTGTCAACTGGTATTTCCTGATAGTACCAGGCAAAGGGAGCCCCACCCTGCTGCTTAGCAGAGTCTAGCAGCCGTCTGTAGGTGATCTCCAGCTCCCATTCCTGAACAGCCAGAAACTCTATATCTTCCAGTGCCCAGTGCACTTCCGAGACATTGAGTCTTTGCTCTCTGTGCTCCATTTCCTCCAAACGCCACTCCAGATCACTCCCAAAGTCAGGGTCCCTGGACAGCTTCCAGTAAAACAATCCCAGGCCATCATAGTCAAAGCCTTCCGTGGGGCTGTCATCCGCTGTCCACTGGCACACTTGGGCTACATACCACCGGAGGGCTCTGTAGCTCTTGTCCAACTGCATTTCTGCCCGGATCGGTGCCCGTGATGTCGGCACCCGAGGCCGAACCGTCTCTCGGTCCTCGGGTGCTGCCGCCTCTATCTTCGGTAAGGGAATCTTGCGGCTTCAATTCCCGGTTCCTTACTGCGCATGCGCGAGTCGCGCATGCGCCGGTCGCGCAGCGCAATACGGATGGTCCCTGCTGTCTCTGGGACCCGTGTGTTTCCCAGCAGACAGCAGGGGGGACAGGAAGTGGCGTAAATAACCGCAGATTCTGCGGCTATCTATGCCGGAAGTGGGTACAGATACCTGTAATATACAGGTATCTGCACCCCCCTCCCCCCTGAAAGGTGTCAACTGTGACACTGGAGGGGGGGAGGAATCCGATGAGTGGAAGTTCCACTTTTTTGTGGAACTCCACTTCAACTGTCCACTGCTGTTTCGGTTGTTCCCCCAATAACAGCATTCGTACTTCATACAGCGACCAGTACCTTTACATGGATGGAGGGGAGACTTTTTCCCTGGTGGTGCTGCTCGAGGGCTAGTTTCCTTCCAGAGTTATAGGCGGACAGAATCATACCATCCCAGCAGGACCTGCGCCGATACTGGTCCTCTGTGCTGTATCCACATCTCTCGCAACCTCCTTTGGAATTCCTCTTCCATGACGACTGTAACGTACCTGGGATGTGAGCCTGACGTGTGGAGGGAGACCTCCCATACCACCCTGGCTTGGAGACCACTGGAGTGGGAACAGTGGCGGTAAGAGAGTCCTTACTGCTTGCAGTGGTCTCCTCGCGTGGAAGCTGGAGTGATAGTTCCAGGTCAGCAGATGCAGGCTAGTAGGATAGTGGATGCAGGTCAGCAGGTGCAGGTTGCAGAGCAGCGGATGCAGGTCAGCAGATGCAGGTTGGCAGAGCAGCGGATGCAGGTCAGCAGATGCAGGTCAGCAGGCAGAAGCGGAGTCAGACTAGCCGGGTCATACACATCAGGGAACACAGCAGAAACGGCAGGCAGAGAATAGTCAGAGTCCAGGCTGGATCTTGGCAACAGGCAATCAGGCAGGTAACAGAGCAGGGTCAAATGAGCCGAGGTCAGGATTGGAGACATAAGCAGGGTCAGGAAGCTGGGTGAACACAGGAACAGAGTACTGGTACAAATCAGGAACACAGGAAACAGAAACATATCAAACCGCAAGGGGTAGCACCATTGAGCATCTTTTATGGACTATTGGGCGCCAAAGCGCGTCTAACGTGCGCGCATGCGCACATTCGTGTGCGAAGTCCGTGATTCGCGCATGCCTTCTAGAACAGGCAGTACGTCCCTGACAGTGCCCCCCCTTAAGGGCAACCTTCGGGTATCCAAGAGAACTCTTTTCTGGGGGTGACTGCGGAAAAAGGCCTGAATTTATTCTTGAGCATGAATGTTCCGTTAGGGTTCCCAGGAATTCTCTTCCAGACCGTAACCCTTCCATTTGATCAAGAATTGTAGCTGGTTCCTTCTTCTTTGGCATTCTAAGACGGCCTCCACTTCGAATTCCTCATCTCCATCAATGATTACAGGTTCAGGTGGTCTTGATCCTCTGTCTGGGAAGGGATCAGGCACTGTAGGTTTTAATAGTGAAACATGAAATACCGGGTGGATTTTCAAGGACTCCGGTAAGGCAAGTTCTTAGGAAACGTCATTTAATTTTCGTTTTACTGGGAAGGGACCAATGAATTTGGGTGCCAATTTCCTTGCGGGGCAAGCCATCTTAAGATTGGTGGTGGATAACCATACTTGATCGCCCTGTTGCAGACATAATTCCCCTCTCCTCTTCCTGTCAAACATCCTCTTATTGGTTGCTTGTGCCTTGGTCATGGCTTCCTGCAATATCTTGCTATTACGAGTCAGGAAATCGACGGTACTCTGGACCGCCTGGGACTGTTAAATCTGGGAGAAAATCAGGTAGAAAGGTTGGATGGAACCCGTAATTGGCAAAGAATGGAGATTGACCTGTAGCGGAATGATTAGCATTATTAAAGGAAAATTCTGCCAGGGGTAGTAAAGATACCCTGTCATCTTGAACAAAGGAGGTGAAGCATCGGAGATATTGCTCAAGCGTTTGATTCGTCCTTTCAGTTTGCCCATTGGTCTGAGGGTGATAGGACGAGGACATGGACAGTTCAATCTTCAGAGCCCTGCACAAAGCCCTCCAGAAGCGAGAGGGGAACTGCACCCCTCTGTCCGAAACAATGTCCACAGGAACCCCGTGTAGCCTTACTATCTCTTTAATGAAGACTTGGGCAGTTTCCATGGCAGAGGGTGTGCTCTTTAGTGGAACAAAGTGGGCCATCTTGGATAAACGGTCAACCACTACAAAAATGGCTGAGTAACCTTCTGATGGGGGAAGTTCCACTACAAAATCCATGGCAATCATTTTCCAAGGATGGTCAGGGACTGGTAAGGGTCTGAGCAAACCCCAGGCCTTGCCTCTAGTGGTCTTGCTACAGATACAGGTAGCACAAGAGTTTATATATTTCCTGCAGTTCTTCTCAAGATCCGGCCACCAAAACGTACGTTGGACTAGTTCCAGAGTCTTATGCATCCCGAAATGACCTGCCAGGGGATGATCATGACACAAATTCAGCACTGTGACTCGGACCTCCTCAGGCACAAAGATCTTGTTATTTCTCCACAGCAGTCCATCTTTAGGTAGCAGAGTAACTCCCAGGAGGGCCAGACACCTGCAGAGGCTTGTTTCAAGCCGGACATGAGATCAGATTGCAAAAGTAAAAAGTTACCTTCCGATAGAATGGTGTCTGGGGCTGGTACTTCCTTCGGGTCATCAAACGTCCGATTTGGTGTTCTTGGAGTCAGGTTGGTAAGTTATGTGAAATGAAAACCTAGAGAAAAATAATGCCCATCGTGCCTGGCGGGGTCTCAGACGTTTGGCAGCTCTCAGATACGCTAAGTTCTTGTGATCTGCATAAATGAGTATAGGGTGCGCTGCTCCTTCCAACAAATACCTCCACTCCTCAAGGGCAGATTTAATGGCCAGTAGCTCCCTGTCCCCAACGTCATAGTTTTTCTCAGATGGGGTGAGCTTCCGGGAGAAGAAGGCTATGGGGTGCATCAAGTCCTTTAGACCCTGGCATTGGGAGATGACAGCTCCAACCGCTGTCTCTGAGGCATCTACCTCTAGCAGATAAGGAAGTGCAGGATCAGGATGACTCAGAATAGGACCCAACGTGAAAAGTCCTTTTAAGTTTGTGAAGGCGGCCTGTGCCTCGGGAGTCCAATGAAACCAGGCATTTTGCTTGGTCAACTGCGTAATTGGGGAAATAGTAGCAGAGAAGCCTTTGATGAACCTCTGATAAAAGTTTGCGAAACCAACAAAGCGCTGCACCCCTTTCTTGTCTGAAGGTGCAGGCCAATCCAGAATGGCTGAAACTTTCTGAGGGTCCATCTTGAATTCCTCTGTTGAGATCACGAGGCCAAGGAACTGGATACTCTGTCGCTCAAACTCGCATTTTTCTGGTTTTGCGTATAGTCCATGTTGACGAAGGTGACAGAGTACATTCTTGACATGTTCTCGATGCTGCTCAAGAGAAGAAGAAAAAATCAAAATATCATCTAGATAGACAACTACATAAATATCCAGACAGTCTCTGAAAACGTCATTAATCAGGTGCTGAAATGTGGCTGGGGCGTTACATAACCCAAAAGGCATTACTAAGTATTCGTAATGGCCGAATCTAGCACAAAAAGCAGTCTTCCATTCATCCCCTGCATGGATGCGGACCAAGTTGTAAGCCCCCAGCAGGTCTAATTTGGTAAACACAGAGGAAGTTCTAAGTCTTTGAAAGAGTTCAGGTACCAGGGGCAAAGGGTATCGTTTTTTAACCGTAATCTTATTCAATTCCTGATAGTCCACACAGGGCCGGAGAGAGTGGTCCTTCTTTTCTACAAAAAAGATTCCTGCTCCTGCTGGAGAGGTGGAAGGGCGGATGAATCCCCTCTTAAGATTCTCATCAACGTATTCCTTCAGTACCCCTAGTTACCGTTCAGATAAGGGGAAGATGCGTCCGAAAGGGATCTCAGCACCGGGAAGAAGCTCGATTGGACAATCGTATGGACGATGCGGTGGAAGAACTTCGGCCCCACATTTACTGAAAATGTCAAGAACTCATGGTATTGTTTGGGCACAGAAGAGCATATCTCTGGATCTGGTTCCAGGCATAGTAAAGGACCAGAGGTGCTGGGACATGATGGCATGCAATGGTGCAGGCAGTAAAGTGACTGGAACTTAACACTTCCGGTTCCCCAATCGATCTGTGGATTGTGTGCCTGGTAGGCCCAGAATGACTAGAAACAAAGGAGATGAGATAGCATCCAAGCTTAATAGTTCCTTAAGATTAATAGAGGTGATTACAGGCAAAGGAGGGGTTTCCTGGGTCACTACTCCAGACTTGATGCGGGACCCGTCTGCCAGGAAGATGGAAAGTTCCTGGGCCATTGGGTTGGAGAGGGATGCGTTGTTGAGCTGCAAAGTCTAAAGTGGATAAAACAACTGCATGCCCCTGAGTCAATTATTGCAGTCGCTGGTATTGTTCTTCCCGGTAATTGGAACGAGATAGGTAGGGTCAGGTGAGTGGCACTGGTAGAGGGAGATGTGTGGTTGGGAGAAGAGGTTGCCAGGACCTTGCGCAGCTTAACGGGACAAGAGGAGACATAGTGACCATATTCTCCACAATACAGGCATAGGTAGTTCTGCTGCCGACGAAGTCGTTCTTGGGCAGACAGGGAATGTTTCATCAGTCCAAGCTGCTTGGGTTTGATGGAAGCAGAAGTTTGGTTAAGAGATGCAGTCTTGACTGGAACTGGACTGGTGCAGATGGGATGCACGGAGGCTGGCATCCGGGGTAGCATTAAGGCTGCGCAAAGCTGCTGAGTGGATTTTTCTGCTCTGCGTTCCCGGAGTCGTCGGTCTATCTGGATGGATAATGTAATTAAAGTCTCTAGAGCATCAGGAATACCAACCCGGGCTAACTCGTCCTTCAAACTCTCAGACAGACCGAGACGGAACTGGTGTCAGAGGGGGGCCTCATTCCACTGGGTATTTGCGCTCCAGCGTCTGAAAACGGTTACATAGTCCTCGACCGCTCGGCGGCCTTGCTGGAGCGTGTGGAGGGCAGCCTCGGCGGTGGAAGTCCGCTGGGGGTCGTCATAAAGTCGGGCCATGGCATCAAGGAAAGATGACAGAGTCCAGAGCCATATGGCGGACTTCAAGTAGGTTATGGGCCCAGGCCTGGGGCTCCCCCTGCAGCAAGGTGATAACAAAGCCTACTTTAGTAGTTTCAGATGAGAAAGTCCAAGGTAGCAATGAGAAATATAGTTTGCATGCATTGCGAAACTCCTGGAATTTGTTTAGATTCCCAGAGAACCTCTCAGGGACAGGCACCCTAGGCTCAGGAGGTGGGTCTGCCAAGATGGTCAGATCTTGTGTCCGCTTTTCCATTCGGACGAGGCTGTCTTGCAGGGTCTCCATGACCTGAGTGAGGGCTGTGAGGGTTTGACAGACAAAGTCCATAGGTGAGGTCCCTCCTGCAGGCTCAGACATGGCGGTTTGATACTGTAACATACCTGGGATGTGAGCCTAATGTGTGGAGGGAGACCTCCCGCACCACCCTGGTTCGGAGACCACTGGAGTGGGAATAGTGGCGGTAAGAGCACAGTGAGGTAAAGGTGCCTGAGTCCTTACTGCTTGCAGTGGTCTCCTCGCGTGGAAGCTGGAGTGGTGGTTGCAGGTCAGCAGATGCAGGCTAGTAGGATAGTGGATGCAGGTCAGCAGGTGAAGGTTGCAGAGCAGCAATGCAGGTCAGCAGATGCAGGTTTGCATAGCAGCGGATGCAGGTCAGCAGATGCAGGTTGGCAGAGCAGCAGATGCAGGTCAGCAGGCAGAAGCGGAGTCAGACTAGCCGGGTCATACACATCAGGGAACACAGCAGAAACGTCAGGCAGAGAATAGTCAGAGTCCAGGCTGGGTCTTGGCAACAGGCAATCAGGCAGGTAACAGAGCAGGGTCAAACGAGCCGAGGTCAGGATTGGAGACATAAGCAGGGTCAGGAAGCCGGGTCAACACAGGAACAGAATACTGGTACAAATCAGGAACACAGGAAACAGAAGCAGATTAAACCGCAAGGGGCAGCACCATTGAGCATCTTTTATGGACTATTGGGCACAAAGCGCGTCTAATGTGCGCGCATGCGCACATTCGTGTGCGAAGTCCGTGATTCACGCATAGGCGCACACCTAGAACGGGCAGTATGTCCCTGACAACGATGTATCTGCACCTCTCCTCTCCTGCTATTCGGACCTAGGATTCAGGTGATGGTTTGGATGTGTTCATAGCAAGGAAGCACCGGTCCCTCCATGGCTCTCAAGTAAGTCTTTCAGAGTGGCTCTCCTGCAGGCTGCATAGCTGGTCATTCATTGTGGTGGTTAGGAGTGTCCCAGTAACTGGAGAGCAAATCCCACCGCTGCCAACCACTCCTCTGCAGCTATTGAATCAGATTTCCAATCGCAAAGTCTGATGGTTCGGTCATCCGATGCTCTGGGATTCGAACTACAGCTATGTGCCGTTCTAACCCAGTTGTGATAGCTCAGAACAAACACCAGGCAGGCTGTATGTAAGTTGAAACAAGAATCTCACTTTTATTGGATGCACACAACACACTTTTATACATAGCAGTTTGAACACCCCGCCCCAATAACTACTTTCCTATTGGTCAATTGTAAAGTACACTCTAGTTCTCACTCAGGTCCTCTTGGACATGCAAATGAGGTCTTGAAACAGGGTCAGCAGGGATTGGTCCGATAAAGGAGAAATACTTCAGTATTCCAAGCTTCATGACAATTGCCTGCTCTTGATCCCTGCACACTTTGCCTTACTTACTCCTCCCTTCTTACTTCTCACATGTTCTCTCTGTGCATTACCTACTCCTGACCCCTGATCTCTGTGCATTAACTACTCCTGACCCCTGATCTCTGTGCATTACTTTAGACCTCTGCTCTCTGTGCTTTACTTACTCCTGACCCCTGCACACTTTCTCTTGCTTACTCCTCCTTACTTAATCCTCACATATTTTCTCTGTGCATTACTTGCTCTTGACCCCTGCTCTCTGTGCATTATTTACCCTGACTCCCTTCTGTCTGCTTGTTGCTTACTCCTGACCTCTGCTCTGTGTGTTACTCTTGACCTTTGACCCCTGTATGTTACATACTCTTGATCCCTGCTCTGTGTGTGTTACCTACTCCTGATCCCTGTACTCTGTGCTTTACGTGTACTCGACATCTGCATTTTGTACGTTACACCATTTTGACTCCTGCAATCTGTGAATTACACACTCCTGACCCTTGTACATTACACCCCCCTGACCTCTGCACACTGGGTTTTACACACCCCTTACCCAGAGCAGAGTAGGCTTCAACCATTCCCCTTTAAACCCCTCCCACTGTTACAACAATTTGGCCACACCCACAATTCATTGTGGCACTCTTAAATGCCTACCTCTTGTTCTGAAAGACTTCAAACAATTGTTTTAGGGTGGGTTAAAATGGAGGAGTGGTTTTGTGATTGTGTCTATAAACAGGGTTGTGATTTTGTGGCTGTGTCTATAAATGGGGGAGTTCTTAGTTAGGTGACCCTGAATTTCATTTTGAAAAACTGATAACCTTACCTTAGAGATAGCTGGGACAATGTAACTAATAGGAGTGCAGTAGAGACAGAGAGTACAGGAAGTTATCAGCTCACAAGATTTCTGGCAGGATCAACAGGTATTTTTGTCACTTATTGGACAGATATAACAAAACACTTTTAAAGGTATATTTAACAGACCAAATGGGGGGAAACAAGAGAAGTTCATTGGTAGGGATTACACGTTAGCTTTAAGTGATACAATAGCTGTAATAAGAGACAATGCTAAAAAAAAAAAAAAAAAAAAAAAAAAACACTTCCTATGAGAAAAGGGTAATATATAACATACCAGCGCTCCTTTAAAGATTTGCAGGTTCTGCAGATTTCCCTGAAAAACAAAACAAAATCAACCACAACAAATCAATAGAATAGTATTCTAGTGATGCATACTGCAATATGAGCACTAGGGGGCAGTGTGAGACCTCAGGCTCTTTATAGCCACACTAACTTTTACTGATAGTTCTCCAAATAAATACCCATGCTTTATGAAGAGTTCCTGTGAGAAGAATGTCCCTTACATTGGTGATCAGTGGGAAGAATGTTCCTTACATTGGTGGTCAGTGAGAAGAATGTTCCTTACATTGGTGGTCAGGGAGAAGAATGTTCCTTACATTGGTGGTCAGTGTGAAGAATGTTCCTTACATTGGTGGTCAGTGTGAAGAATGCCCCTTTATTGGTGATCAGTGGGAAGAATGTTCCTTACATTGGTGATCAGTGGGAAGAATGTTCCTTACATTGGTGATCAGTGGAAAGAATGTTCCTTACATTGGTGGTCAGTGAGAAGAATGTTCCTTACATTGGTGGTCAGTGAGAAGAATGTTCCTTACATTGGTGGTCAGTGAGAAGAATGTTCCTTACATTGGTGATCAGTGGAAAGAATGTTCCTTACATTGGTGGTCAGTGAGAAGAATGTTCCTTACATTGGTGATCAGTGAGAAGAATGTTCCTTACATTGGTGGTCAGTGAGAAGAATGTTCCTTACATTGGTGGTCAGTGAGAAGAATGTCCCTTACATTGGTGATCAGTGGGAAGAATGTTCCTTACATTGGTGATCAGTGGGAAGAATGTTCCTTACATTGGTGGTCAGTGGGAAGAATGCTCCTTACATTAGTGATCAGTGAGAAGAATGTTCCTTACATTGGTGATCAGTGGGAAGAATGTTCCTTACATTGGTGATCAGTGGGAAGAATGTTCCTTACATTGGTGATCAGTGAGAAGAATGTCCCTTACATTGGTGATCAGTGAGAAGAATGTTCCTTACATTGGTGATCAGTGGGAAGAATGTTCCTTACATTGGTGGTCAGTGGGAAGAATGCTCCTTACATTGGTGATCAGTGGGAAGAATGTTCCTTACATTGGTGATCAGTGGGAAGAATGCCCCTTACATTGGTGATCAGTGGGAAGAATGCTCCTTACATTGGTGATCAGTAGGAAGAATGTTCCTTACATTGGTGATCAGTGAGAAGAATGTTCCTTACATTGGTGATCAGTGGGAAGAATGCCCCTTACATTGGTGATCAGTGGGAAGAATGCTCCTTACATTGGTGATCAGTAGGAAGAATGTTCCTTACATTGGTGATCAGTGAGAAGAATGCTCCTTACATTGGTGATCAGTGAGAAGAATGCTCCTTACATTGGTGATCAGTGGGAAGAATGCTCCTTACATTGGTGATCAGTGGGAAGAATGCTCCTTACATTGGTGATCAGTAGGAAGAATGCTCCTTACATTGGTGATCAGTGAGAAGAATGTTCCTTACATTGGTGATCAGTGGGAAGAATGTTCCTTACATTGGTGATCAGTGGGAAGAATGCTCCTTACATTGGTGATCAGTGGGAAGAATGCCCCTTACATTGGTGATCAGTGGGAAGAATGCTCCTTACATTGGTGATCAGTAGGAAGAATGTTCCTTACATTGGTGATCAGTGAGAAGAATGATCCTTACATTGGTGATCAGTGGGAAGAATGCTCCTTACATTGGTGATCAGTGGAAAGAATGCTCCTTACATTGGAGGTCAGTGAGAAGAATGTTCCTTACATTGGTGGTCAGTGAGAAGAATGTTCCTTACATTGGTGGTCAGTGAGAAGAATGTTCCTTACATTGGTGGTCAGGGAGAAGAATGTTCCTTACATTAGTGGTCAGTGAGAAGAATGTTCCTTACATTGGTGGTCAGTGTGAAGAATGCCCCTTTATTGGTGATCAGTGGGAAGAATGTTCCTTACATTGGTGGTCAGTGTGAAGAATGCCCCTTTATTGGTGATCAGTGGGAAGAATGTTCCTTACATTGGTGATCAGTGGGAAGAATGTTCCTTACATTGGTGATCAGTGGAAAGAATGTTCCTTACATTGGTGGTCAGTGAGAAGAATGTTCCTTACATTGGTGGTCAGTGAGAAGAATGTTCCTTACATTGGTGATCAGTGGGAAGTATGTTCCTTACATTGGTGATCAGTGGAAAGAATGTTCCTTACATTGGTGGTCAGTGAGAAGAATGTTCCTTACATTGGTGATCAGTGAGAAGAATGTTCCTTACATTGGTGGTCAGTGAGAAGAATGTTCCTTACATTGGTGGTCATTGAGAAGAATGTTCCTTACATTGGTGGTCAGTGGGAAGAATGTTCCTTACATTGGTAGTCAGTGGGAAGAATGCTTCTTACATTGGAGGTCAGTGGGAAGATTGTTCCTTACATTGGTGATCAGTGGGAAGAATGTTCCTTACATTAGTGATCAGTGAGAAGAATGTTCCTTACATTGGTGATCAGTGGGAAGAATGTTCCTTACATTGGTGATCAGTGGGAAGAATGTTCCTTACATTGGTGATCAGTGAGAAGAATGTCCCTTACATTGGTGATCAGTGAGAAGAATGTTCCTTACATTGGTGATCAGTGGGAAGAATGTTCCTTACATTGGTGGTCAGTGGGAAGAATGCTCCTTACATTGGTGATCAGTGGGAAGAATGTTCCTTACATTGGTGATCAGTGGGAAGAATGCCCCTTACATTGGTGATCAGTGGGAAGAATGCTCCTTACATTGGTGATCAGTAGGAAGAATGCTCCTTACATTGGTGATCAGTGAGAAGAATGTTCCTTACATTGGTGATCAGTGGGAAGAATGCCCCTTACATTGGTGATCAGTGGGAAGAATGCTCCTTACATTGGTGATCAGTAGGAAGAATGCTCCTTACATTGGTGATCAGTGAGAAGAATGTTCCTTACATTGGTGATCAGTGGGAAGAATGTTCCTTACATTGGTGATCAGTGGGAAGAATGTTCCTTACATTGGTGATCAGTGAGAAGAATGCCCCTTACATTGGTGATCAGTGGGAAGAATGCTCCTTACATTGGTGATCAGTGAGAAGAATGTTCCTTACATTGGTGATCAGTGGGAAGAATGTTCCTTACATTGGTGATCAGTGGGAAGAATGTTCCTTACATTGGTGATCAGTGGGAAGAATGCCCCTTACATTGGTGATCAGTGGGAAGAATGTTCCTTACATTGGTGATCAGTGGGAAGAATGCCCCTTACATTGGTGATCAGTGGGAAGAATGTTCCTTACATTGGTGATCAGTGGGAAGAATGCCCCTTACATTGGTGATCAGTGGGAAGAATGCCCCTTACATTGGTGATCAGTGGGAAGAATGTTCCTTACATTGGTGATCAGTGGGAAGAATGCCCCTTACATTGGTGATCAGTGAGAAGAATGTTCCTTACATTGGTGATCAGTGGGAAGAATGTTCCTTACATTGGTGATCCGTGGGAAGAATGCTCCTTACATTGGTGATCAGTGGGAAGAATGTTCCTTACATTGGTGATCAGTGGGAAGAATGCTCCTTACATTGGTGATCAGTGGGAAGAATGCTCCTTACATTGGTGATCAGTGGGAAGAATGCTCCTTACATTGGTGATCAGTGGGAAGAATGTTCCTTACATTGGTGATCAGTGGGAAGAATGTTCCTTACATTGGTGATCAGTGGGAAGAATGATCCTTGCATTGGTGATCAGTGGGAAGAATGTTCCTTACATTGGTGATCAGTGGGAAGAATGTTACTTACATTGGTGATCAGTGGGAAGAATGATCCTTGCATTGGTGATCAGTGGGAAGAATGTTCCTTACATTGGTGATCAGTGGGAAGAATGTTACTTACATTGGTGATCAGTGGGTAGAATGTTCCTTACATTGGTGATCAGTGGGAAGAATGCCCCTTACATTGGTGATCAGTGGGAAGAATGTTCCTTACATTGGTGATCAGTGGGAAGAATGCTCCTTACATTGGTGATCAGTAGGAAGAATGCTCCTTACATTGGTGATCAGTGAGAAGAATGTTCCTTACATTGGTGATCAGTGGGAAGAATGTTCCTTACATTGGTGATCAGTGAGAAGAATGCCCCTTACATTGGTGATCAGTGGGAAGAATGCCCCTTACATTGGTGATCAGTGGGAAGAATGCTCCTTACATTGGTGATCAGTAGGAAGAATGCTCCTTACATCGGTGATCAGTGAGAAGAATGTTCCTTACATCGGTGATCAGTGGGGAGAATGTTCCTTACATTGGTGATCAGTGGGAAGAATGTTCCTTACATTGGTGATCAGTGGGAAGAATGTTCCTTACATTGGTGATCAGTGGGAAGAATGATCCTTGCATTGGTGATCAGTGGGAAGAATGTTCCTTACATTGGTGATCAGTGGGAAGAATGCTCCTTACATTGGTGATCAGTGAGAAGAATGTTCCTTACATTGGTGATCAGTGAGAAGAATGATCCTTGCATTGGTGATCAGTGGGAAGAATGCTCCTTACATTGGTGATCAGTGGGAAGAATGTTCCTTACATTGGTGATCAGTGGGAAGAATGTTCCTTACATTGGTGATCAGTGGGAAGAATGTTCCTTACATTGGTGATCAGTGGGAAGAATGTTCCTTACATTGGTGATCAGTGGGAAGAATGTTCCTTACATTGGTGATCAGTGGGAAGAATGATCCTTGCATTGGTGATCAGTGGGAAGAATGATCCTTGCATTGGTGATCAGTGGGAAGAATGTTCCTTACATTGGTGATCAGTGGGAAGAATGATCCTTGCATTGGTGATCAGTGGGAAGAATGTTCCTTACATTGGTGATCAGTGGGAAGAATGCTCCTTACATTGGTGATCAGTAGGAAGAATGCTCCTTACATTGGTGATCAGTGAGAAGAATGTTCCTTACATTGGTGATCAGTGAGAAGAAAGTTCCTTACATTGGTGATCAGTGGGAAGAATGTTCCTTACATTGGTGATCAGTGAGAAGAATGCCCCTTACATTGGTGATCAGTGGGAAGAATGCCCCTTACATTGGTGATCAGTGGGAAGAATGTTCCTTACATTGGTGATCAGTGGGAAGAATGTTCCTTACATTGGTGATCAGTGGGAAGAATGTTCCTTACATTGGTGATCAGTGGGAAGAATGTTCCTTACATTGGTGATCAGTGGGAAGAATGTTCCTTACATTGGTGATCAGTGGGAAGAATGATCCTTGCATTGGTGATCAGTGGGAAGAATGTTCCTTACATTGGTGATCAGTGGGAAGAATGCTCCTTACATTGGTGATCAGTGGGAAGAATGATCCTTGCATTGGTGATCAGTGGGAAGAATGTTCCTTACATTGGTGATCAGTGGGAAGAATGTTCCTTACATTGGTGATCAGTGAGAAGAATGTCCCTTACATTGGTGATCAGTGGGAAGAATGTTCCTTACATTGGTGATCAGTGGGAAGAATGCTCCTTACATTGGTGATCAGTGAGAAGAATGTTCCTTACATTGGTGATCAGTGAGAAGAAAGTTCCTTACATTGGTGATCAGTGGGAAGAATGTTCCTTACATTGGTGATCAGTGGGAAGAATGTTCCTTACATTGGTGATCAGTGGGAAGAATGATCCTTGCATTGGTGATCAGTGGGAAGAATGTTCCTTACATTGGTGATCAGTGGGAAGAATGCTCCTTACATTGGTGATCAGTGGGAAGAATGTTCCTTACATTGGTGATCAGTGGGAAGAATGTTCCTTACATTGGTGATCAGTGGGAAGAATGATCCTTGCATTGGTGATCAGTGGGAAGAATGTTCCTTACATTGGTGATCAGTGGGAAGAATGCTCCTTACATTGGTGATCAGTGGGAAGAATGTTCCTTACATTGGTGATCAGTGGGAAGAATGTCCCTTACATTGGAGGTCAGTGGGAAGAATGCCCCTTACATTGGTGATCAGTGGGAAGAATGTTCCTTACATTGGTGATCAGTGAGAAGAATGTTCCTTACATTGGTGGTCAGTGAGAAGAATGTTCCTTACATTGGTGATCGGTGGGAAGAATGCTCCTTACATTGATGATCAGTGGGAAGAATGTCCCTTTGGGACAATGGGAAGAATATCCCTTATATTGGAGGTCAAGGGGAAGAATGTTCTTTACATTGGAGGTCAGTGGGAAGAATGCTCCTTACGTTGGTTACGTAGTTACATAGTAGGTGAGGTTGAAAAAAGACCATCAAATTCAACCTATGTGTGTGATTATGTGTCAGTATTACATTGTATATCCCTGTATGTTGCGGTCATTCAGGTGCTTATCTAATAGTTTCTTGAAACTATCAATGCCCCCCCGCTGAGACCACCGCCCATGGAAGGAAATTCCACATCCTTGCCGCTCTTACAGTAAAGAACCCTCTACGTAGTTTAAGGTTAAACCTCTTTTCTTCTCATTTTATTGAGTGGCCACGAGTCTTGTTAAACTCTCTTCTGCAAAATAGTTTTATCTCTATTGTGTGGTCACCAGTACGGTATTTGTATATTGAAATCATATTCTCAAGCGTCTCTTCTCCAGAGAGAATAAGTTCAGTGCTCGCAACCATTCCTCATAAGTAATATCCTCCAGACCCTTTATTAGCTTTGTTGCCCTTCTTTGTACTCTATCCATTTCCAGTACATCCTTCCTGAGGACTGGTGCCCAGAACTGGGCAGCATACTCTAGGTGTGGCCGGACCAGAGTCTTGAAGAGTGTGAGAATTATCGTTTTATCTCTGGAGTTGATCCCCTTTTTAATCCATGCCAATATTCTGTTTGCTTTGCTAGCAGCGGCTTGGCATTGCATGCCATTGCTGAGCCTATCATCTACTAGGACCCCCAGGTCCTTTTCCATCCTAGATTCCCCCAGAGGTTCTGACCCCAGTGTATAGATTGCATTCATATTTTTGCAACCCAAATGCATTATTTTACTTTTTTCTACATTAAACCTCATTTGCCATGTAGTTGCCCACCCCATTAATTTGTTCAGATCTTTATTGCAAGGTTTCTACATCCTGCGGAGAAGTTATTGCCCTGCTTAGCTTAGTATCGTCCGCAAATACAGATTGAACTGTTTACCCCATCCTCCAGGTCATTTATCAATTAATTAAATAGGATTGGTCCCAGCACAGAACCCTGTAGCCAGTTTTCAATTCATGTACTCACCCTATGGTTCATGCCAACGGACCTTATTTTGTACAGTAAACATTTATGGGGAACTGTGTCAAATGCTTTTGCAAAATTCAGATACACCACGTCTACGGGCCTTCCTTTATCTAGATGGCAGCTCACCTCCTCATAGAAGGTTAGTAGATGGTTTGGCAAGAACGATTCTTCATGAATCCATGCTGATTACTGCTAACGATACCGTTCTCATTACTAAAATCTTGTATATAGTCCCTTATCATCCCCTCCAAGATTCTACATACTATTGATGTTAGGCTAACTGGTCTGTAATTCCCAGGGATGTATTTTGGGCCCTTTTTAAATATTGGTGCTACATTGGCTTTTCTCCAATCAGCTGGTAAAAATTAGGAACAATGGTCTGGCAATTACTTTACTGAGTTCCCTAAGTACCCTCGAGTGCAAGCCATCTGGTCCCGGTGATTTATTAATATTAAGTTTCTCAAGTCAAATTTTAATTCTGTCCTCTGTTAACCATGGAGGTGCTTCCTCTGATGTGTCATAAGGATAAACACTGCAGTATTGGTTACTGAAGCCCCCGATTCACTCGTGAAGACTGAGGAGGAGAATAAATTCAATACCTTCACCATCTCCCCATCCTTTGTAACCAGATGTCAGTCCTCATTCCTTATGGGGCCAATATGGTCTGTCCTCCCTTTTTCACTGTTTACATACCTAAAGAATTTCTTGGGATTTTTTTTGCTCTCCTCCGCTATGTGTCTTTCATGTTCTATCTTAGCCGTCCTTATTGCATCCTTACATTTCTTGTTGCATTCTTTATAAAGTCTGAATGCTGATGATGATCCCTCAACCTTGTATTTTTTGAAGGCCTTCTCCTTTGCTTTTATATGTATTTTTACATTGGAGTTAAGCCATCCAGGACTTTTGTTCGCTCTTTTAAATTTATTACCCAATGGGATGCATTGGCTAATGCCCTTATTTAATACCCTCTTAAAGCAAACCCATCTCTCCTCCATGTTCTTTGTTCATGAGATTTTATCCCAATTCATGCCTTCTAGCAAGGTTCGTAGTTTAGGGAAGTTGGCTCTTTTGAAATTCAGTGTCTTTGTATTCCCCTTATGTTTCCTATTTGTGTGATTTATACTGAAGCCAATTGACCTGTGATCGCTGTTACCTAAATTGCCCCGTATTTCCACATCTGTGATCAGGACTGTATTGTTGGTAATCAGTAGATCCAGTAATGCTTTATTTCTAGCTGGTTTGTCTACCATCTGACCCCTAAAATTGTCCTGCAAGACATTTAAGAACTGGCGAGTCTTAGATGAATGCGTGGTTTCCTCCACCCAGTCTATGTCTGGATAATTAAAATCCCCCATTTTGATAACACTTCCCATCCTTGCTGCTAATCCAAATTGTGATAGGAGATCTGTCTCCCCCTCCTCCCTCAGGTTAGGGGGCCTATAGCATACTCCTAGTATTATTTTCCCCTTAGCTACATCCCTTTGGAGCTCTACCCATAAGGATTCCACCTCCTCCCTAGCTCCCTTAGTGATATCATCTCTCACATTCACTTGTACATTATTCTTAATATATAGGCATACTCCTCCCCATTTTTTACCCTCTCTATCCTTGCGATAAAGGGTATACCCTTGAATGTTTGCCAGCCAATCATGAGAGCTGTTGAACCAGGTCTCTGAAATTCCCACAAAATCCAAATCCTCCTCGTACAACAGTATCTCTAGTTCACCCATCTTGTCCGCCAGGCTCCTGGCATTGGTGAACATGCCACGTAGTTTTAGACTGGCCGCACTAATGCCCCAAATACTACCCTCTGGAATATGTTCCGCGCTGGCTATCTCTACCTCTGGACCCTCCCCCCATCACCTAGTTTAAAAACCCTCTAACTTTTTGGCCATCCTCATTCCCAGCTGATCTGCACCCTCCTCATTTAGGTGCAGTCCATCCCTTCTATAGTACCGGTTATCGACTGAGAAGTCGGCCCAGTCCTCCAGGAACCCAAACCCCTCCTTACTACACCAGCTCTTCAGCCATTTGTTTACTTCCCTAATATCCCTCTGCCTTCCTGGTGTGGCTCGATGTACCGGTAGTATTCGAAGTACTTCCTTGGAGGTCCTTTTCCTCAATTTAGCTCCTAAGTCCCTAAAATTGTTCTTTAGGACCCTCCAAATGCCTCTGACTTTGTCATTGGTGCCAACGTGCATCATGACAGCTGGGTCTTCCCCAGCCCCTCCCAGTAATCTGTCCACCAGATCCATGATGTGTCGAACCCAAGTGCCCGGTAGACAACATATTGTTCGGCGCTTCAGGTCTTTGTTACAGATCTGTGCTTCTAAGAATTGAGTCCCCTACCACCAGAATCTGTCTTTCCTTTCCCTTCGCTCCCACTCTCACTGGAGGAGTTCTTCCCCTGGCAGCTAGGAGAGTCCCTCAGCTCCAGCAGTGCTGGTCCCTGACTGGTTTCACCAATGTCACTCAATGGAGCGTACTTATTGGGATGCTCCAGCCCTGGATCGGCCTCCCTGGCACTTCCCCCTCTACCCTTCCTGACTGTCACTCATCTATTCCTTGCTAGTGCCTGCACCTCTTTGTCTCCACCCGCCTCTGTGCTGGCCCCTGCCGGAACCTGCAGTGTACGTTACTGGCTCTCCTTTAGTATGGAGGGACTTCTCAGTGCTGACAGTTGCTTCCCCAGATTCAGAACCTGGGATTCCAGGGAAACCATGCACTTACATTTTGCACAGCAGTATTCACCCTCGATCGGATGATCAAGGAACGCATACCTGCCGCAAGATGTACAAAGATGGTAAACAAGTGATTCCGCACTACAGTAGAATTCAGATAAAAATTGAAAGGTAATCACAAAGTGCATCAATCAATAAAGCATTGAAACCTCACATGAGGAATAAATTAGTGTAAATAATATAACAATTCATAAATTAGATTGGGCGAATGGTTTAAGAAAATGTGTAGTCTCTAAAACATCCTCAGCAAGAAGGAAAATGAACTGGAGTTGTGTCCTAAATAATCTTTAAAATGGTGTTAAGCAAGTGGTAGACACAGAGCTCTCACCTTCATAAAATGTCCAAAGGGTAAATAAATTGGTGATCTAAAATCCGTTACTTAAAGTTATTTAAATTTCCACCACTAGGGGGTCCTCTGTGTCGACATCCATGCAATAAACCTCAATCCAAAATGTCAGCATTTAGCCATAAGTATAAAGATGTCATTCGTTGATATTTATTTCCACCACTAGGGGGTCCTCTCCTTCATCCACAAAGTCTCCCAGTCAGTGCTGCACTTCCAA
Organism: Lithobates septentrionalis; assembly: GCA_037952835.1. Taxonomy (NCBI): domain Eukaryota; kingdom Metazoa; phylum Chordata; class Amphibia; order Anura; family Ranidae; genus Lithobates; species Lithobates septentrionalis. The sequence continues at coordinate 72,722 of JBBDGP010003960.1, read as the reverse complement.
GCCTCTTCATATACCTCGTAACCTCCGTAAAAAAGTGGGGGGGGGGCAGCAGCAAACAGAGGTGAGAGAGAAGGGGAGAGAGAGACAAAAAAATCCCAATGGTGTAGTATGATTAAAGTGACAATAGCTTTAATAGAGAAAGCTAAAATGGACTCTTACAATAAAAAACAAGGAAATAGGCATAAACAGTTGCTAAGGCGTCTGAACGCCGCTCTCACTTCACTTCCTGGTATCGCTCAGTCTCTCCGGCCACTCCCTACGCGTTATGTCATCACGTGACTTCTTCAGGGGATCCCCTGAAGAAGTCACGTGATGACGTAACGCGTAGGGAGTGGCCGGAGAGACTGAGCGATACCAGGAAGTGAAGTGAGAGCGGCGTTCAGACGCCTTAGCAACTGTTTATGCCTATTTCCTTGTTTTTTATTGTAAGAGTCCATTTTAGCTTTCTCTATTAAAGCTATTGTCACTTCAATCATACTACACCATTGGGATTTTTTTGTATCTCTCTCCCCTTCTCTCTCACCTCTGTTTGCTGCTGCCCCCCCCCCCCCCCACTTTTTTACGGAGGTTACGAGGTATATGAAGAGGCTTGGAAGTGCAGCACTGACTGGGAGACTTTGTGGATGAAGGAGAGGACCCCCTAGTGGTGGAAATAAATATCAGCGAATGACATCTTTATACTTATGGCTAAATGCTGACATTTTGGATTGAGGTTTATTGCATGGATGTCGACACAGAGGACCCCCTAGTGGTGGAAATTTAAATAACTTTAAGTAACGGATTTTAGATCACCAATTTATTTACCCTTTGGACATTTTATGAAGGTGAGAGCTCTGTGTCTACCACTTGCTTAACACCATTTTAAAGATTATTTTAGGACACAACTCCAGTTCATTTTCCTTCTTGCTGAGGATGTTTTAGAGACTACACATTTTCTTAAACCATTCGCCCAGTCTAATTTATGAATTGTTATATTATTTACACTAATTTATTCCTCATGTTAGGTTTCAATGCTTTATTGATTGATGCACTTTGTGATTACCTTTCAATTTTTATCTGAATTTTACTGTAGCACGGAATCACTTGTTTACCATTACTGTGAGTGGATTGTGATACACTTTAGGTTCTGCTGCAGGCAGGCACGTTTATTCAATGTCAACACTTATGCATTATAGGCACTTTAGGGTTTGATCACTTTATATATCACTTGTATTTTTGCACATATTTATTATAGTAGCGCGAGGGCTTTACATCCATAAGATGTACAAAGAGTCGCCTCTCCACACCCGTCGGGCATCGCACCTGTTAAATTTAATGAGGATTGCGGATTATACCCTGTCCAAATTACCTATCAACTAGCTTCCTGACACTAATGCCGCGTACACACGGTCGGACTTTTCACCTGCAAAAGTCCGACGGACGCCGCCGGACAGAGTCCGGCGAAAAGTCCGACCGTGTGTGGTCTCCATCGGACTTCCGACGGACCGTTTCGGTCGGATTTTTGCGGAAATCCGACGTACTTTAGATTTGAAGCCTGCTTCAAATCTTTACGTCGTACCTCCGCCGGACTCAGTTCCTGACGGAAAGCCCGTTCGTCTGTATGCTAGTCCGAAGGACCAGATGCGACGGAGGAGCAGGTTACTGCATCTCGCGCTCGCTGCAATAGGAAAAACAAATCTTCCTATTGCGGCGAGCGCGGGGCATACCAGGCCCTTAGGTCTGGTATGGATTATAAAGGGGAACCCCTACGCCGAAAAAACGGCGTGGGGTCCCCCTAAAATCCATACCAGACCCCGATCCGAGCACGCAGCCTGGCCGGTCAGGAAAGGGGGTGGGGACGAGCGAGCGCCCCCCCCCCCTCCTGAACCGTACCAGGCCGCATGCCCTCAACATGGGGGGTGGGTGCTTTGGGGGAGGGGGGCGCCCTGCGCCCCCCCCCCAAAGCACCTTGTCCCCATGTTGATGAGGAGAAGGGCCTCTTCCCGACAACCCTGGCCGTTGGTTGTCGGGGTCTGCGGGCGGGGGCTTATCGGAATCTGGGAGCCCCCTTTAATAAGGGGGCCCCCAGATCCCGGCCCCCCACCCTATGTAAATGAGTATGGGGTACATGGTACCCCTACCCATTTACCTAGGTAAAAAGTGTCAGTAATAAAACACAACACAGGTTTTTAAAATAATTTATTAAACAGCTCCGGGGGGGGGGGTCTTCTTCCGTCTTCGGGGGTCCCTCCGGTTCATCTTCTCCCGGCGTCCGGTTGGTTCTTCTCCGCTCTCCGGCCTCTTCTCCCGGTGTCCCAGGTCTTCGGCCGGCCCCTCCGCTTTCTTCAGGTAGCTCTATTGCCAGCGGAGGTCCGGACTTCTGGGCTTCTTGGCTTCTTGGCTTCTTGTGTTCTCTTCTCTTCTCTTCCCCCAGATGTTGACACGACGCTCTCTCCGGCTGGACTGGTCTCCGAGGGCTGCGTTGTGATTTATATAGGCGGAGACCCCGCCCCCATATGATGTCACAGTCCCTGGGCATGCTGGGACTGTGACGTTTTAGGGGGCGTGGTCGACCACGCCCCCTAAAACGTCACAGTCCCAGCATGCCCAGGGCCTGTGACATCATATGGGGGCGGGGTCTCCGCCTATATAAGTCACAACGCAGCCCTCGGAGACCAGTCCAGCCGGAGAGAGCGTCGTGTCAACATCTGGGGGAAGAGAAGAGAAGAGAACACAAGAAGCCCAGCAGCTCAGCAGCTCAGAAGTCCGGACCTCTGCTGGCAAGAGAGCTATCTGAACACAGCAGAGGAGCCGGCCGAAGAACTGGAACACCGGGAGAAGAGAGCGGAGAAGAACCAACCGGACCCCGGGAGAAGATGAAGCGGAGGGACCCCCGAAGACGGAAGAAGACCCCCCCCGGAGCAGTTTAATAAATTATTTTAAAAACCTGTGTTGTGTTTTATTATTAACACTTTTTACCTAGGTGAATGGGTAGGGGTACCATGTACCCCATATTCATTCACATAGGGTGGGGGGGCCGGGATCTGGGGGCCCTCTTATTATAGGGGGCTCCCGGATTCCGATAAGCCCCCCGCCCGCAGACCCCGACAACCAACGGCCAGGGTTGTCGGGAAGAGGCCCTTGTCCTCATCAACATGGGGACAAGGTGCTTTGTGGTGGGGGGGGCACCGTAAGGCGCCCCCTCCCCCAAAGCACCCCCCCATGTTGAGGGCATGCGGCCTGGTACGGTTCAGGAGGGGGGGGGGGCGCTCGCTCGTCCCCACCCCCTTTCCTGACCGGCCGGGCTGCGTGCTCGGATCGGGGTCTGGTATGGATTTTGGGGGGACCCCCACGCCGGTTTTTCGGCGTAGGGGGTTCCCCTTAAAGTTCCATACCAGACCTAAGGGCCTGCGACGGGGCTCGCAAGGTTTCAATCTCGCCAAAAAAAGCGGCGAGATTGAATTCCTTTTCTAGTCCCGTCGTACCCGAGTCACGTTCAAAATGAACGGACTTGTCCGTGTGTGGGAAAGTCCGTTCATTCTGAAAGTCCGGCGGAAGTCCGTCGGGAAGACCGGATTCCAGAAAGTCCGGCCGTGTGTAGGCAAGTCCGGCCGTTTAGAAAGTCCGGCGGTAGTCCGCCGGAAGTCTGGCGGCAAGTACGTCGGACCTAGCTTTCTAGAAAGTCCGACCGTGTGTACGCGGCATTATACTCAAGACAATACACAGGTACTCAATAAGACAATACACAGGTACTCGCAGAACTACATGCACTCGCAGAACTATGTGCACTCGCAGACCACTCACAGAACTACGGTGGTCAGTGGGAAGAATGCGCTTTACATTGGTGGTCAGTGGGAAGAATGCGCTTTACATTGGTGGTCAGTGGGAAGAATGTCCCTTACATTGGTGGTCAGTGGGAAGAATGTCCCCCAATCAGCCACATGTAAAAGAACCCCTAGCAACCTCTGGAGGTTCCATATAATTCTGGCTGAGTGTGGCTGTCTTAATGACCCCAAAAGTGTAACTGAGCTTTATTGCCTGTCACACTGATCTCTGCCACCAGGGGGTGCTGTGGGACCTCCATTGTCTTTCCCCGGCACTGATGAGCACGGTCAGCAGATGCACATGGTGTCATGTACTGCTGAAGATTCATCAGAACATCTGACTCCCTCCACTTCTGTCATTATAACACTTCAAACCATTCATTTATTGCTGTTCTCGGGAGGGTAATGAGCTGTGAGATGCGGGCACAGCGATGCAGAGCAGCAGTTTGATCTCTCCGCTGTTCTGCGTCATCACACGATTGTCTTTTATTGCGGAATATCTGGTAATGGATCTGAAATGGGATTTATGAAGCTGAAAAGAGAAAAAGCATGAGGGGTTATCGTGGAGCACTGACTGTATTTATAGGAACTGGGGCACTGCCTGCAGGAAGCACTTAAAGCATCACTCCACCCAAAATTCATATTTCAGGGCTAGTTGGACTGCTTAACCCCCTCTCCACCGGTCTTATGGGTATATGTTACCGCATGGAGTTGTCCTTTATTCTGTGCTATTAAGTGTGCTGGGAGTGTGCTCAATCATGAGCCCTCGGCACTGTGACTGCACTGTCACCAACAGCTTCCTGTCACATGGCGATGATCGGGAGTCGGTAAGGTAGGCTCCCGATCATGTGATCATTGTGACAGCCAATATCAGTGATCACATGACTGAGAAGCCTTACAAACTCTTAACAGGCCAGCAGGAGCCAAGGGTTAAAACTGTTAGCTAACAGCTAAGCTAGGGGTCTCCAAACTTTCCAAAGGGCCAATTTGCTGTCCTTCAGACTTTAGGGTGGCCAAACTGTGGCCATTGGGAGTAAACAATCCCCCATCATTGGTGTCATTGGGAGGAATTGTGCCCCATCATTGGTGTCATTGGGAGGAATTGTGCCCCATCATTGGTGTCATTGGGAGGAATTGTGACCCATCATTGGTGGTGACATTGGGAGGAATTGTGCCTCCTCACTGGTGTCATTGGGAGGAATTGTGCCCCATCATTGGGAGGAATTGTGCCCCATCATTGGGAGGAATTGTGCCCCATCATTGGTGTCTTTGGGAGGAATTGTGCCCCATTATCGGTGTCATTGGGCACCATTGTTGGTGTCATTGATAGAAACTGTGCCCCATTGTTGGTGTCATTGATAGAAACTGTGCCCCATTGTTGGTGTCATTGGTAGGAACTGTGCCCCATTGTTGGTGTCATTGGTAGGAACTGTGCCCCATTGTTGGTGTCATTGGTAGGAACTGTGCCCCATTGTTGGTGCCATTGGTAGGAACTGTGCCCCATTGTTGGTGTCATTAGGAGGAACTGTGCCCTTTATTGGTGCCAGTGAATAAAATAGTGCACAAAGGGCCAGACAAAAGCAAGCAAAGTGTCACCTCGGCCCCCCCGGGCCACAGTTTGGAGACCACTGAGCTAAGCAATCAGAATACATATACCCGATTTTTATCTGTCACAGGATTTATTTTTCTGTCCATCCAGTTCTGAGATTTGCACAGCCAGCCTGGTGACCTGATTTTATGTACTGCAGTTAAGCAGCATGGCTGGTCACCTAACCACCCCCCACCAGTGATTGGACTGTGAAGGAACAGCAGCAGACTAATACAATCATCCCTCTGTTCTCCTTCCTGTTAGCCTATTCCTGTTTAGCACATAAAGAGAGATTTGATATCAACAAGTCTATCTTACCTTTGCGGTGTCTGTGTACAGAACCCGAGCAAGAGCCTCACACAGGACCTCTGTGTTCCTCCTGAGCCTCCTCATGTCCACCCGAGGCCTGCCGAACATCAGAAAAAAAGAATGGTCCACTGTATTTGTATACTTCATATAGCCAGACAGTGGTAGACACCTGACCATCACACCTACCTATATGGCCAAAAGCCACCAACATTCATGACCAGAACTGTATGGACCCTATGACAACTGTGGTGTCAGACCCTAGATGTTGTTGTCACATATTGGTGGCAGTGGTGGGATTCATGATACCGCTGGCTTTAAGAACCTCTGCTAGGAAAGTTTAATGGAATGCCTTGTGGGGGTGTATGTAATTCTAACTTCCACAAACAAAAAGATTTGAACTTGTGTCGCATACTGACAAATTTTTAAAAAAATATTCAGAAACTACGGTGTATCTGATTTAGTTTTAGGGGTGCCTAGACCCCATTACTGACCCTCCCTCCAAATTATGGAGTTCAGGTGTATCCAATGAAGAGTACTGGTAATATTACATCATACAAAGACATTGTTGACAATTGTGCTCCTCCACCCTTGTGGTAACAGTTTGGTGAAGATCTTTTCTGTTCCAGCATGACTGTGCCCCTGTGTACAAAGCTAGCTCCATAAAGACATGGCTGGACCATTTTAGTGTGGAGGATCTAGAGTGTCCCGTATGAGCCCTGACCTCAACTCTACTGAACACCTGTGCACCACAAAGACATGGTTGGTGTGGAGGAACTCAAGTGTCCGGAAACATCTCAGGGATGAATTGGCACACTGATTGCAAGCCAGGTAATTGTTTTTTGGGGGGGTTTTTTGGCGCCCAATGTGGGGCTCGGTGTGTGAGCCAGGTCTTCTTATCCAACATTAGTACCTAAGCTCACCAATGGGTGCACATTCTCACACAGACAAACCCCAAAATCTTGAGCAAAGCCTTTCCAGAAACAATGAGGGTGTTGTAGCTGCAAAGGGGATACATTTTTTTTTTTGATGGCCATGAAAAAGTGTATGTCTACATATCTCTACCAAAAAAAATGCCCTTGCGTATCTCTCTATCTCTCTATCTCTCTATCTCTCTATCTCTCTATCTCTCTATCTCTCTATCTCTCTATCTCTCTATCTCTCTATCTATCTATCTATCTATCTATCTATCTATCTATCTATCAAATTGATCAATCTTTTTTTGATCTGAATTCAAATCATTCTGAACATGGGGTATTCATTAAAAAAATTAATAAATTAAATTAAACTAAAGAAATTCTGAAACAAATCAACTGACATGAAATTAGTAAATCTATCTGAAAGGAAAATAAATACATTTTTCCATTCAGCATATGTCTGTCTATCTATCTATCTATCTATCTATCTATCTATCTATCTATCTATCTATCTATCTATCTATCTATCTATCTATCTATCTCTCTCTGCCTCTACTGGTATCATAATAGATTTTTCCCTGTAGAGAGTCTCTCTATCAGTATAAAATGTGTCCCTATACACCGCCCCTTGGCTACAGTGCTTCCAATAAATATCTCCAGATCTCAGCGGTTGGCACGTAGCGTATAAACACGTTTCTTTTATTAACGCTCCGAGTGTCTCTTCTACATCCTGTGTGTGATTTGTGGCCGATATTCTCCATATATCACATGGGGGTTACTTTATCAGTGTATGTTCCCGGAGACTCCCGGCCGGGGGAATTTGTCATTACACGGTGACGGTCCGTCTTCCCGGCATTTCCAGAGCTGGGAGGAAATTAAATAATAACAGCCGGCACCAATGTGATTTCATTTATAACCAGCCGGGTGCCATGGCAGACAATTTTAACTTCTTCCCTACCAGAGCTGCGTTTTCATTTTTGCACACGTATTAAGAAAAAGAAAAAAATTAGGCTTGAAGATTAAAACCCCCAAAATATGATAGATTTTCTGAAAGCAGAGACCCTGGAGAATAAAATGATTGTAGTTGCAATTTTTTATGTTGCGTAATGTTACTACAACAGTTTATTAAACCCATGTGCAGTGATACCTAATATGTGTGACCCAATTGTAATTCCCGTACATAGGCACACTTGTACCTTCATATGAGCAAGTATGTGGGAGCGGGGGCGGAACAAAAAATATTTTGGATGCTTTTTCGTTATTTAATTTAACTACGTTTTTATTTTATTTTTTACTACAAGAGGGCTAACCACCTATGTGATAGCACAATGAAAGTGATATTTTTTTTTTTAAAGAAAAGATTGACTGGTTCCCGCCCAACCTATTGGTGAATGACGCTGGGGCAAGCCTCTCCTTGATCTGAGTGGACATCATATGACGTCCTTCCTGATCACAGGGTCACACTGCAGCGCAATCTGTCACCGTTTGCTTCCACCGGACACAGCCAATGACTGATCACTATAACGACCTGCTGCCGGTACCATGTGACCGTTGTAACAAATCACAGCAGGTCACATGACAGTTGTAAACAATGACTGGCTTCCTTTCAAGTCATCCATTGTATGCAATTGTGTTGCTAGCTGTGATTGGCCACAGTGATCACATGGTACAGACTGGGCCAATCATGGCCCATCTGTGCCATGTGATCAGCTGTGGCCAATCACAGCTAATCACAACAAAACTAACTGAATCAATTTAGTTCTGTTAAATGCTTGCATATAGCAATGATATTCATTGCTATAAGCAAAAATAATGTGTAAAAATATATATATATATTGATAATTTCCCCAGAGTAGTACAATGTTACTATATCCTATTGTTCTGATCAAGGTGTGGTAAAAAAAAAAAGTAGAAAAAAAAATGTGTAATTAAAATATATATTCTTATTATTTTTTTGTACTGTCACCAGTGTCCCTGATCACTGCCATGCCTGTTTATATGATGGCACTGTCATGTGCTGGTGACAGTATGTCAAAAAAAAAAATTATTAATTTACCAAAAAATTATGACAAAAAACCTGTGATGCCTCTTACTAAATACCTTGGACTGTCTACTTTTCAAAAAGGGATAATTTGGGCGATATTTGTACTACCCTGACATTTTTGGGCCCCAAGAAATTAGATAGGCCGTCAGTACATCCGGACTTATCAATTTTCTGATATATATCCCATAGTTTGTGGACTCTATAACTTTCCTACAGACTAAATAACACACACTGATTTGGGTTTTTTTTACCAAAGAAATGTAGCAGAATACATTTTGGCCCTAATTTATGAAGGAAGATAATTTATTTGCAAAATTTTATAACAAAAACAAAACAAAAAAAGTATAATTCATCCAACACCACTAACCACCCAATAGACCAAAGAGCACCACCACATCCAATAGACTAATCAACACCACCTCACCCCCACCCCCACCCAACAGACTAACCAACACCATCCCACCCAATAGATTAACCAACAACAACCCACCCAACAGACTAATCAACAACACCCCACCCAAAAGGCAAACCAACACTACCCCATCCAATAGACTAACCAACACCATCCCACTCAATAGACTAACTAACACCACCCTGCCCAATAGACTAACCAATAGGGATGGACGAACGGTTCGGCCCGAGCATAAGTTTGGGCTGAACCTTCATTGTTTGGCTGTTCGGCGAACAAACGGGTCGTTCGACCGTTTGTTTGGCCCCCTGAACCTACCACAATGCATTGCGGCACTGAACAGTGCATTGCAAGCCCTGATTGGCTGAAACAGTCATAGCTTCAGCCAATCAGGGCACAGAGCACTGTCAGAGTCATGAAAGGACACTGTCATCATGACTTTATCCAATCATAGCTCATTCCCGGCCCACAGTATAAAAGTATTCTTTCAATGGCAGCCCTTTTCAGTGTGATTTCGGAGTGGAGAGAGATAGAACAGAGCTCTGTTCAGTGCCATCAGTTAGTTAGTGTGCTATACGGTGCTATTTTGCTTCAATTGTCAGTGTAGAATATTAGTTTAGTGTCAGTCTAGGTATGGTGTGAGTGTAGTAAGGAGGACCATCATTCAGCTTTGCATAATGTGCAGCTAGAGTAGGGACAGCTCAGATAGTTTGACTGTAGTGTAGTGAGACTGTGTCAGTAATCTTTACATTAGTGTATAGTTAGAGTAGGGACAGTTCAGATAGCATCAGTATAGTGACGGTTGAACAGGTCTATTTGATTGTGTTACTGCCAGTTTAACGCCATATCGTTTTGCATGTGTTACTGCCATTTTAACGTCATATTGTTTGTATGCGTTACTGACAGTTTAACGCCATATAGTTCTGTGTGTCACTGTATGTTTGGCTCATAATATTGCAGTATATTATAGTGTATCCGTGGAGTGTGTGTAGTGTGAGCACTCAAATTAAAGTGCACCAAACACCTCTTTACATTGATTAAAGTGCATCTACATACAAATTTCAACTTCTCCTTTACATTTGCTTATAAGCACCGCCCCCTCCCTCCCAATAATGTCTGGGAAGACAACAAGGAGAGGCAGACGTTCCCTTGGCACTGTAAGGGGACCAGCAACAAATGTGTCCACAGGCAAAGGTGGGCGTGGTGGTCAGTCCTCAGGCAGGGCATCATTTCCTCTGTTTAGTGAGTTTGCTCATGCTATCCAGCCACAGCATGCAGATGAGGTGGTGGACTGGCTTACTAAACCATCCTCATCCTTTGTCACGCAAGCAGAGACACGCAAGCATAAAAACTACTGACACCGTCCACAGCCCTACTGACACCGTCCATTGCTTTGCTGACACCATCAGTATAAATACACATGCACACACACGCAAATGTGTTTGACCTTTGGGGTGCACACCATAATTCAATAGGCTGTGCACACCTATGCTCCAGTGGTAATGATGAAAATGGAGGAGATAATGATGATGATGATTATGAGGTCACTGATGAGACTTGGGTGCCAGATAGAGCAGAGGGGGAAACTGAAGGTGAGGTGGCACAACCCCAAGGAGGCCGACATCAAGAAAGAGTAGAGAGCAGCCATCCTATTCCATCACTTTCTGCAGCTGTTATCTCCCCCGGCCCACTCTCCACAGCTCAGCTGTCTGGGCCTTTTTCAGCATATCTGCAGCAGATCGCAATGTTGCTATCTGCAAACTTTGCCACGTTTGATGTGCCTGAGACACAAACACCAACCATTTGGGTGCCACATGCCTAACAAGGCATTTAACGTCCAACCACTCAGCCCATTGGCAAGAGCACCTAAAAGCCACACAAAAGGGGCACAAATCTGTCACTCTTCCTCCTCCTTACCCACTTCAGTCTGCCCCTGCTATACCAAGTCATTACCTCTCAGCAGCCTCCACTGACAGGGATGATGGTATAGTACAGGGTGTCCCAGGTCCTAGCTGCACATCTGCCAGCAGCACACCACCAGCTGTAGACTGTAGCCGGCAGCGGAAAAAAAAAAATACAGTCCCTGCCACCCACATGCCGAGCGTCTGAATGCAAGCTTGTCAAAGCTGTTGTCTCTCCAACTTCTGCCTTTCAGCCTGGTGGATTCTGCTCCCTTCTGTGAATTCCCACAATGTGCTGCACCACAATGGCAGGTTCCCAGTCACTACTACTTTACACATAAAGCCGTTCCATCTCTCTACCATCACGTGGAAGGGAATGTTCTGGCATCGTTGGGCAAGGCAGTCAGCTGTAAAATCCACGGTACTGCTGGCACATGGTCCAGCAAGCATGGGCAGGGACAATATATTTAGTTCACAGCACACCGGGTAACGTTGCTTGCAACTCGAAAGGATGCAGGACAGGGCTTGGTGCTGCAGCTTGTTGTGCCCCACTTCTCCATACAACTGGTGATGGTGATGCCAGACCTGTGAGCTCTCCCCCTCCTCCTCCGCCACCTCCATGACCTCCTCTGCAGAATTTTCCTATGAACATCAGGTACCCCCTAAGCGTTCAAAGGGATATTCCCAGAGTCGGGCTAAAAAGATGCCATGCACTGCTGCAGCTGGTGTGTTTAGGGGACAGGAACCACACTGGAGCAGAGATTCTTGCAGCTCTACAGGGACAGGCCCAGAGGTGGTTCACACCATGCCAGCTGGAGCCAGGAAAGGTGGTGTCCGATAATGGCTCAAACCTCCTGTCCAACCTTAGACAGGGAAAGTTGACACATGTGCCATGCCTGGCACATGTCCTCAATTTGTTGGTGCACCGTTTCCTAAGTATGTACCCAGGATTGCAAGATGTACTAAAACAGGCCAGAAGAGTCTGTAGCCATTTCAGGCGATCATACACAGCCAGTGCTTAGTCGGCTGAAATTCAGCGGGAATTCCACCTGCCCATAAACCGCCTGATTTGTGATATGCCCACCAGGTGGAACTCAACTTTGCGAATGCTGCAGTGGCTATACATGCAGCAGAGGGCCGCCTCGGCTTTTTTTCCCCACGCCAATGGCTGATCATTAAGGATGCATGCACTTTATTGTCACCATTTGAGGAGGCCAGAAGGAAGATGAGCAGTGACAGTGCATGCATCAGTGACCCAATCCCTGTTGTGTTCCTGCTGGAGCAGACTCTGCGTGGCATTATAGACAGGGCACTGGAGGCAGAGCAGCAGGAGGAAGAGGAGGACTTCCTTTCCTCTCAAGGCCCACTTTATCCAGACACCATCATTCCTGTCAAAGAACACACAGGAGGAGAGAGGGGAGGAGGATTCTGGCACTTTCATAGGCTTTCGAAGAAGAGGAAGACATGTGTCAATCTGTAAGCGATGGCTTTCCAACCCCAGAACCCTTGGGAGTAGTACGTGGCTGGGAGGAGGAAGTTCCAGATGCTGTCATCCTGAGTGACCCCAAGGAGTCTGCTTCTCAAGCCTCGGCAAATTTGAGGCGCATGGGCAACCGTATGCTTCTAAGCCTGTGAAAGGACCCAAGAATACATGACATAAAGGAGAAGGATGATTACTGATTGGCAACCCTCCTTGACCATCATTATAAGGGGAAGGTCTCAAAACTCATCCCGTCCCCACAGAGAGTGCAGAAGATAAAATCTCTTGAGGACCCGTTAAAGAGGGTTTTATTGAACGTTTTTCCTGACTCTAGTAGGTTATGGTGTGGTGGTGCTTTCATTTTAAAAACCATTGGTCATTTTATAAATTACATTTTTCACAAACTTTTTTTTTTATTGATACATGTCCCCTAGGGCAGGATCCAGACCCCTATGACAACTGTATGCCCAATTACTTGCATATAAGCCTTCAAAATGGGCACTTTTGATTTTGACATTCGGGTCCCATTGACTTTAATGGGGTTCGTTATTCGGGTCCGAACTTTCGCGGTGTTCGAAAGTTCTCGTGCGAACCGAACAGGGGTCCGCTCGGCCCATCCCTAGCAACCAACACCACCCCACCCAATAGACTAATCAACACCACCCTGCTCAATAGACAATCATTGTGCCTGAACATTACCTGAAATGAACTATCATAACTCTGCCTGAACATTGCCTAACCTGACCTATGTCACAACTCTGCCTGAACATTGCCTGAACTGACCTGTGTCATGATATTGCCTGACCTGTTCCTGTGTTACGACTCTGTCTGAACAATGCCTAACCTGACCTGTGTCACAGCTCTGCCTGAACATGGCTTGACTAGATCTGTGTTGTGACTCTTCCTGAATATTGCCTGACCTGACCTTGTGTTACTACTCCACCTGAGCATTGCTTTACCTGACCTGCATCATGAATCTGTCTAAACATTGCCTTTCCTGACCTGTGTCACAACTCTACCTGAACATTGCCAGACCCAACTTGTGTTTGCATCTCCCTTAACATTGCCTGACCCAACCTGTGTTATGTCTCTCTCTGAACATTGTGTGACCTGTTCCTGCTTTAGGACTCTTCCTGAACATTTCCTGACCTGACATGACCTGTGTTTGCCTCTCCCTGAACATTGTCTGACCTGTTTCTACTTTATGACTCTTCCTGAACATTGCCTGACCTGACCTTTGTGACGACTTTGCCTGAACATTGCCTGACCTGCATCCTGAATCTGTTTGAACATTGCCTGACCAAACCTGTGTCACAACTCTGCCTAAACATTGCCTGACCTGCTCCTTTTGTTATGATTCTACCTGAACTTTGCCTGAGCTGACCTGTGTTATGACTCTACCTGAACATTGCCTGACCTGTGTTTATATATGTATATAGTGGGGACGGAAAGTATTAAGACCCCCTTAAATTTATCACTCTTTGTTATATTGCAGCCATTTGCTAAAATCATTTAAGTTCATATTTTTTCCTCATTAATGTACACACAGCACCCCATATTAACCGAAAAACACAGAAATGTTGACATTTTTGCAGATTTATTAAGAAAGAAAAACTGAAATATCACATGGTCCTAAGTATTCAGACCCTTTGTTCAGTATTTAGTAGAAGCACTCTTTTGATCTAATACAGCCATGAGGTCTTTTTGGGAAAGATGCAACAAGTTTTTCACACCTGGATTTGGGGATCCTCTGCCATTCCTCCTTGCAGATCCACTCCAGTTCTGTCAGGTTGGATGGTAAACGTTGGTGGACAGCCATTTTAAAGTTTCTCCAGAGATGCTCAATTGGGTTTAAGTCAGGGCTCTGGCTGGACCATTCAAGAACAGTCACGGAGTTGTTGTGAAGCCACTCCTTCGTTATTTTAGCTGTGTGCTTAGGGTCATTGTCTTGTTGGAAGGTAAACCTTTGGCCCAGTCTGAGATCCTGAGCACTCTGGAGAAGGTTTTCGTCCAGGATATCCCTGTACTTGGCCGCATTCCTCCTTCCCTCGATTGCAACCAGTCATCCTGTCCCTGCAGCTGAAAAACACCCCCACAGCATGATGCTGCCACCACCATGCTTCACTGTTGGGACTGTATTGGACAGGTGATGAGCAGTGCCTGGTTTTCTCCACACATACCGCTTAGAAGTAAGGTCAAAAAGTTCTATCTTGGTCTCATCAGACCAAAGAATCTTATTTCTCACCATCTTGGAGTCCTTCAGGTGTTTTTTTTTTTAGCAAACTCCATGCGGGCTTTCATGTGTCTGAGGAGAGGCTTCCGTCGGGCCACTCTGCCATAAAGCCCCGACTGGTGGAGAGCTGCAGTGATGGTTGACTTTCTACAACTTTCTCCCATCTCCCGACTGCATCTCTGGAGCTCAGCCACAGTGATCTTTGGGTTCTTCTTTACCTCTCTCACCAAGGCTCTTCTCCCCCGATAGCTCAGTTTGGCCGGACGGCCAGCTCTAGGAAGGGTTCTGGTTGTCCCAAACGTCTTCCATTTAAGGATTATGGAGGCCACTGTGCTCTTAGGAACCTTAAGTGCAGCAGAAATTTTTTTGTAACCTTGGCCAGATCTGTGCCTTGCCACAATTCTGTCTCTGAGCTCTTCAGGCAGTTCCTTTGACCTCATGATTTTCATTTGCTCTAACATGCACTGTGAGCTGTAAGGTCTTATACAGACAGGTGTGTGGCTTTCCTAATCAAGCCCAATCAGTATAATCAAACACAGCTGGACTCAAATGAAGGTGTAGAACCATCTCAAGGATGATCAGAAGAAATGGACAGCACCTGAGTTAAATATATGAGTGTCACATCAAAGGGTCTGAATACTTAGGACCATGTGATATTTCAGTTTTTCTTTTTTAATAAATCTGCAAAAATGTCAACAATTCTGTGTTTTTCTGTCAATATGGGGTGCTGTGTGTACATTAATGAGGAAAAAAATTAACTTAAATGATTTTAGCAAATGGCTGCAATATAACAAAGAGTGAAAAATTTAAGGGGGTCTGAATACTTTCTGTCCCCACTGTATAATACACACACACACACACACACACACACACGGTATCTCACGAAAGTGAGTACACCCCCTCACATTTTTGTAAATATTTTATTATACCTTTTCATGTGACAACACTGAAGAAATGACACTTTTCTACAATGTAAAGTAGTGAGTGTACAGCTTGTATAACAGTGTAAATTTGCTGTCCCCTTAAAATAACTTAACACACAGCCATTAATGTCTAAACCACTGGCAACAAAAGTGAGTACACCCCTAAGTGAAAATGTCCAAATTGGGCCCAATTAGCCATTTTCCCTCCCCGGTGTCATGTGACTCGTTAGTGTTACAAGGTCTCAGGTGTGAATGGGGAGCATGTGTTTAGATTTGGTGTTCTCGCTCTCACTCTCTCATACTGGTCACTGGAAGTTTAACATGGCACCTCATGGCAAAAAACTTTCAAAGAATTCTGAAAAAAAGAATTGTTGCTCTACATGAAGATGTCCTAGGCTATAAGAAGATTGCCAAGACCCTGAAACTGAGCTGCAGCACGGTGGACAAGACCATACAGCGGTTTAACAGGACAGGTTCCACTCAAAACAGGCCTCGCCATGGTTGATCAAAGAAGTTGAGTGCACATGCTGAGCATCATATCCAGAGGTTGTCTTTGGGAAATAGACGTATGAGTGCTGCCAGCATTGCTGCATAGGTTAAAGGGGTGAGGGGGTCAGCCTGCCAGTGCTCAGACCATACGCCACACACTGCATCAAATTGGTCTACATGGCTGTCATCCCAGAAGGAAGCCTCTTCTAAAGATAATGCACAAGAAAGCTTGCAAACAGTTTGCTAAAGACAAGCAGACTATGGACATGGATTACTGGAACCATGTCCTGTGGTCTGATGAGACCAAGATAAACTTATTTGGTTCAGATGGTGTCAAGCGTGTGTGGGGGCAACCAGGTGAGGAGTACAAAGACAAGTGTGTCTTGCCTACAGTCAAGCATGGTGGTGGGAGTGTCATGGTCTGGGGCTGCATGAGTGCTGCCAGCACTGGGGAGCTACAGTTCATTGAGGGAACCATGAATGCCAACATGTACTGTGACATACTGAAGCAGAGCATAATCCCCTCCCTTCGGAGACTGGGCCGTAGGGCAGTATTCCAACATAATGACCCCAAACACACCTCCAAGACGACCACTGCCTTGCTAAAGAAGCTGAGGGTAAAGGTGATGGACTGGCCAGGCATGTCTCCAGACCTAAACCCTATTGAGCATCTGTACGACATCCTCAAATGGAAGGTGGAGGAGCGCAAGGTCTCTAACATCCACCAGCTCTGTGATGTCGTCATGGAGGAGTGGAAGAGGATTCCAGTGACAACCTGTGAAGCTCTGGTGAACTCCATGCCCAAGAGGGTTAAGACAGTGCTGGAAAATAATGGTGGCCACACAAAATATTGACACTTTGGGCCCAGTTTGGACATTTTCACTTAGGGGTGTACTCACTTTTGTTGCTAGCGGTTTAGACATTAGTGATATATATATATATATATATATATATTAGGGTTGTCCCGATACCGATACTAGTATCGGTATCGGCACCGATACCAAGCATTTGCCCAAGTACTTGTACTCGGGCAAATGCTCCCGATGCTTCCGTCGATACCTTGACTGTCAGCGGTGATGGACGTGTGGGGGAGTTACAAGCTTCTCCCCCCGCGGCTTTCAGCTGCTTAGTGACATACAGCGGTGATCGGTGCTTGTAATTCCCTCACACGCGATCACCGCTGACTGTCACCTCCTCCTCCTTAGTCCTCCTCCGTTCCTCTGTCCCCCTCCGCTGTCCTGCTCCATTGCTGTGTCCCCCTCCGTTCCTCTGTCCCCCCCCGCTGTCCTCCTTCTTTGCTCTGTCCCCCTCCGCTGTCCTCCTCCGTTCCTCTGTCCACCTCCCGCTGTCCTTCTTCCTTGCTCTGTCCCCCTCCGCTGTCCCCATCCGTTCCTCTGTCCCCCTCCGCTGTCCCCATGCGTTCCTCTGTCCCCCTCCGCTGTCCCCATCTGTTCCGGCTTTCCGTTGTCCCCCTCTCTCTTCGTCTGTCCCCTCCGTTCTGCTGTCTCTCCGCTGTGTGTATGGAGAGAGTCAGCTGACTCTTTCCATTCACATAACTGAAACATTGTAATCTTCTGTGATTACAATGTGTCAGTTTATGAATGGAGAGAAGCTGCTGTGTTCTCTCCATTCATTCTCAGTGCAGCTGACGCTGCAGAGAAAGGGACTGGGGAATCTCTATCCTCAGTCTATTTCTCTGTCTCAAGGGGGAGATATCAGAGGTCTGTTAAGACCCCTGATATCTCACCAAAGCCCCCCAACAGGGCTGATTAAAAAAAACAAAAAAACACACACATTGCAATAAAGAATAAAAAAAAAATTGTAAAAAATAATAAATGTAAATGAAAAAAACCAAAACAAAAACACACACACAGACACCGTTCACTATGCCCCCACCCCCACCCCCACCCCCCCCCCCCCCCCTCAAAAAAAAAAAAAAAAAAAAAAAAACTGTCACGTGACATTAAAAAAAAGTATCGGTAATCGGTATCGGCGAGTACTTGAAAAAAAGTATCGGTACTTGTACTCGGTCCTAAAAAAGTGGTATCGGGACAACCCTAATATATATATATATATATATATATATATATATATATATATATATATATATATATATATATATATATAATGGGGTTAGACTTCATTCCTTTAATTTCCTGGCTGCATGCTGTGTTATCCATAACCATTACTCTGGATTACCTGGTGTCCAGTATAGACTTCCTCATCCCGCTCTTGTGGTTGCGCAGATGAGACAAGGTAAACGCTGGGAGACGGCGCAAGCTGAACTGCTCATGTTCCCATGCCAGGAAATTCTCCCCTAAATTTATCTTCTTGTGGATGAGTGAAAAATTCAGACCCAGAAATGGAGGCGACTGTGTGACCTGGAGAATGGCAAAGGGTACCAGTCAGTATAAGAATAAGAGCTGCAAGAAAAGACAACCAGTGAAAGACAAAACTGCAGCTACATTAAAATCTGGAAGTTCGCACAGTTTGCTCTTAGAGATGTGCTTCATCTGAGCATGTGCCCTGAGAGTCATTGAGAGGTGTGCTTTGTCTGTAAGGACCCCCCTGAGAGTCATTGAGAAGTGGGCTCTCACTCTGCCGACTACCTGAAAGCCATCAAGTAATGTGCTTTGGCTGTACCCGTCCCCTGACAGTCATTGGGTGGTGTGCTTTGGCCGTGCTCACCCCCTGAGAGTTATTGTGGGGTGTGGGTGGGCTTGGTCAGTGCCTGCCCCCTGAGAGCCATCAAGAAGTGTGTTTTGGCTGTGCCTGTCCGCATGAGAGTCATTAAGAGGTGAGCTTTGTTTATGCCCATCCCATGAGAGCCATCAAGAAGTGGGCTTTGGCTGTTCCCGCTCCCAGCTTTGTCTGTGCTGGCCCCTGAGAGCCATGAAGGAGAAGACGGCGGGAAGAAGACAGCGGGAAGAGACGGCGGGAAGGAGAAGACAGCGGGAAGAGACAGCTCGAGGAGGAGACGGCAGGAAGGAGAAGACAGCAGGAAGAGACAGCTCGAGGAGGAGACGGCAGGAAGGAGAAGACAGCAGGAAGAGACAGCTCGAGGAGGAGACGGCGGGAAGGAGAAGACAGCGGGAAGAGACAGCTCGAGGAGGAGACGGCAGGAAGGAGAAGACAGCAGGAAGAGACAGCTCGAGGAGGAGACGGCGGAAAGGAGAAGACAGCGGGAAGAGACAGCTCGAGGAGGAGACGGCAGGAAGGAGAAGACAGCAGGAAGAGACAGCTCGAGGAGGAGACGGCGGGAAGGAGAAGACAGCAGGAAGAGACAGCTCGAGGAGGAGACGGCAGGAAGGAGAAGACAGCAGGAAGAGACAGCTCGAGAAGGAGACGGCGGGAAGGAGAAGACAGCAAGAAGAGACAGCTCGAGGAGGAGACGGCGGGAAGGAGAAGACAGCAGGAAGAGACAGCTCGAGAAGGAGACGGCGGGAAGGGACGGCTAGAAAAGACAGAGCTATTAATAATAAATAAATTGTCAAAAACCGTGTCTTGTGGTTTTTTTTCTACATTTCACCGCGTTTTGGTGAATGGGTACGATGTACCCAATACCCATTCACATGGGGGGGTGGGATCTGGGGGCCCCCTTCTTAAAGGGGGGCTTTCAGATTCTGGTAAACCCCCGTCCGCAGACCCCGACAACCACTTGCTAGGGTTGTCGGGAGGAGGCCCTTGTCCTAATCAACATGGGGGCAAGGTGCTTTGGGAGTGGGGGGTGTAGAGCCCCCCCTGCCCCAAAGCACCCCCCCATGTTGAGGGCATGCGGCTTGGTATGGTTTAGGAGGGGGGGCGCTCGCTCGTCCCCTCCCTTTCCTGACCTGCCGCCGGCATTCTCGGATAAGGTTCCGGTATGCATTTTGGGGGAGACCATGCGCCTTTTTTTTTTTTTTTTTAATTTTGGAGTCGGGGTCCCCTCCGAATCCATACTATACCTGAAGGGCCTAGTAGGATCCTGGAGGTGGAACCCCACGCCGTTTTTTTTACAGGATTTTTTTTGCTGGCAAATTTTATTTATTTTTATTACATTCAGCTTTCGGTGGCGAACTCCACTGACAGCTGATGACTCATCAGTTGTTAAGGACGCGGCGGCTGGATTCCTGGCCCCCTGTTTATCAACCAGCTATATACATGTGGTAAAATAAGAACCGCAAAACACATAAAAAAATTGCATGAAAAATGCACCACTTGTGTTTCTGGTGCAGCTCCATTGAAGTCTATTAGCCGCAAATTGTGGGGAAAAAGTCTCCGAACTTTTCCAAAAATGCACCGGCCGCAACTGTAGTGCGTTTCTGCAAACTGCAAAATGCACTAAAAAATGCATAGGTGTAAACGTAGGGTCGGTGTGCTTTGTTCACATATAGGGCTGTTTTATGGGATTGCCATATAAATGTCCCAAAATGCTAGGGCTTTTGGATGGGAGTGCAACTCTCAGCAATTTTTCCAGCAGGCTGTAATGGAGGAGAGGGGTCAGTATTGCCCTACTGGCTTATCGGGGTGTGTATAGTTAGTAAAGGGACTCCTATGGGTGGCGTTGGGAATCCCTGACTTGCAGAATTACAGGCTCAGCTTTTAGGTATTCCAAAAAAAAAAAAAGGGGGGGGGGCAAGCTGACATTTCCCAGTCATCTGCTGGTGAGACTAATTACATATTAGAAATGGTTGGTGTACCAGCTGTAGCTGCCTCAGGACCTCCCACTGTGCACTGCCCTCTGGTGGTGGCCGAGAGACGTGAAGGTAGAGAGAGTCACCATTGGCCAGGGTGTCCAAACACAGGACGAACGCCACGTTCTCATGGAGGACACTGGTTTCTAGGAGAGAAAGTATAAGGGTACAGTGGATTACGCCAAATCAGTGAATCCAATAGTCACAGCAATGGAACAATCAAACTGCTGATGATATATCTTAGTAAACTAAACAGTGCCAGTTTTTCAACTTATTTCCTCAGTCCTCCTAGCTGCAGCGGCCATTTTAAATGGGAGGGAGGAAAAAGGGTGTGCTTGACAATGACTAAGAATTCCCAGAACTGTGACATTACCCATAGGTTCCCATTGCCACTCCATTCTCTGAACTACCACCTTCCGATCCGCGGCCTTCTGTCTGCTCCAGCAGTTACTGCTGTCACATCAGGCTCGGAAAGTGGTCCATTATCCCACTGACACCAATTTTTTTTTTTAGAGCCATTTCACTGACACTAATGAGTTGAGATATTCTCCCCGGGAGGGTTACTGCCCCACTGAGACTAATGATTTGGGGGCTATTCAACCTTGGGGATCACTGTTTTACTGGCACCAATGATTTGGGATATTCCTTTTGGGATCATTATTCCACCGATATCAATGATTTAAAGAGTCATTCTCCCCTAGTGGCCACTGTGCTACTCACACAAGATTTGAAGGCTATTCTCCACTTGGAGCCACCACTGACACTTATGATTTAAAGAGGTATTCTCTCCTGAGGACCACTAACTAACCAGCAACAATGAATTCTCACCTGGAGGGGGGCACTATTCCACTGATACCAATGATTTGGGGGCTATTCTCTGGGGGCCACTATCCCATCAACACCAATGATTTGGGAGTTCTCCTCGGTGAGCCACTATCCCAATGGCACCAATGATTTGGGGGGGGTTATTCTTTCATTGTTTCTATTAAAATTACAGTAACTTATATTTTCGAATGAAGGCTCCCTTTTTTACCTCTTCCCGCCCCCTGGTGGCCCCTTTAACTGGGTCCTAACACCAGGAGGTGGGACAGATTTTCTGAAAACTGTAATTGACTCTTGACACGATGGGATCCCGTACAGCTGGCTCCCAATAAACGGAGATTGGGAGCTGTCTGTAACAAATGGGTCACCATTTTACATCCCCGTGCTTTTAATGTATGAGTATAAACTTACTATTGGGACATTGAAGATTTGGAAGAATTTACTGGGCCCTGGTCCCACTAAGGTTAAGGACCCCTGTTCTAGGCAACAGATATGGTTGACTGTTGGGGCATGGAAGGTTTTGGAAGAATGTCATGTGCCCCAGTCCCACTAGGGTTGAAGACCCCTGTTCTAGGCAACGGATATGGTTGAATGTTGGGACATTGAAGGTTTTGGAACAAATTCATGTGCCCCAGTCCCACTAGGGTTGAAGACCCCTGTTCTAGACAACAGATATGGTGACTGTTGGGGGCATGGAAGGTTTTGGAAGTGTTTCATGGGCCCCAGTCCCACTAGGGTTAAGGACACCTGTTCTAGGCAACAGATATGGTTGACTGTTGGGGCATGGAAGGTTTTGGAAGAATTTCATGGGCCCCAGTCCCACTAGGGTTAAAGACCCCTGTTCTAGGCAACATAAATGGTTGACTGTTCGGGCATGGAAGGTTTTGGAAGAATTTCATGTGCTCCAGTCTCACTAGGGTTGAGGACACCTGCCCTAGGTAACATATATGGTTAATTGCTGGGACATGGAAAGTTTCTGAAAACTATCCCAGGCCCCTGTCTCACTACGGTTAAGGACCTCTACTCAAGGCAATAGATATGGTTGGTTGAAACCTGAGCCAGCAGATTTTATCTGTTCTATTTCAGTCCTGTCTTTGGTGTGAGCGAGGTGTATGGAGACACACAATAAATGTATAGGTTAGCTTATTGACTCGTTCAGTAGAAATTTTTATTTTAAACAGATCATGATTGTTACTTTGCTTTTAATAATTGGATTTGGATAGTTTTTGTATTTATTAAACTGCCTTGAGCTGTTTCCCCAGTCATTGTCTCAGCACTTCAGCACTTTGTTCTGTAGATACATTTTGTCAATGTGGATTTTCTGCATATGAGAAGCTCACAGTGTGCAGTGAAATCAGAGTAAGCCATTTCAGTACAGGAGAGGAGCCGATAATACTGTGCAGGACTAAAGGTAAGGCTGGCGGTCCGGTTTAAATGTATAATTATTGCTTAAAAAAATATGAACCAAAATTTATGTGTTTGTCCAAGAACCATTTATGGGGTAGACTACAATAATTACTGCAAAGGAGGCCCAGAATACCCAGGCACATACCCTAAGTGCCAGACTCTAGCAATGTCCATGGTATGCACATACCAGAATGGTCCAGATGTTCCTCTAGCCATCGTTTGCTTCCATGATAATTGAACTTCCCACCTCCGGTTAGAACGAACACCATGTTATACCTCAAATAAAACACAACAAATTTTCATGTGTATCTCAATGGTCTGTCTTATCCATATCTGCCCACCTATGTACATCTGTATTTGTTATTGTGTAATTATCTATCATTCTATAGAGAACTATTCCTTTAAAAACAAGACAATGCAGACCTGGGCTGAGTCCGCCAGTCGCTGTACAGTAGGTGAAAGAGGCGAACCATCTCCAGAAGTATTGACACCCCGCTGCCGTTGGAGTCCGCTCCATAAGCCAAGTGCTGCCAGGGATATCAAAGAGATGAGATATGTAGTTATCATCAAGATTTGTCCATGGGAATGCCTTACTCCTGCAACAAGTCATGTGATAGGCATGGGCCACATGGTCTACCCAAGGTTGATTGATTTTTGTTAGGAATTTCAGCCTATTCCATGGCTTAGAATAAAAGTGCCTAACGCAAGACAGTAAAGTATTAATAAAAAAAGGTCTGTTCCTACACCTGCTAAGGAAGGATCTAATGCTGGATATTTCCCAGCAGATGCAACATTACACAGTATTTCAGCTGTCTGTCTGTCTGGTCATCTTCTCTGATTACACTGCCGGCCTGATGATGTAGGCAGGGTAGCATGTGGCTGTACAGCATAGCCTATATAAGACTCTATAACAGGGGTCTCCAAACTTTTTAAACAAAGGGCCAGTTTACTTCCTTTCCGACTTTAGGCGGGTTGGACATTGGTGTCAGTGAGAGGAATGCTGCCCCATCATTGGTGTCAGTGGGAGGAATAGTTCCCCATTGTTGGTGTCAATGGGAGGAATAGTGCCCCATCATTGGTGTCAGTGGGAGGAATAGTGCCCCACCCATCATTGGAGCACAGGTGTGTCAGGAGGAGGCTGTCTGTCTGGAGCTGCTGCAGATCCGTGTGAGAGGGGACTGGTGAGGAAATCTATCCCAGCTCTCCTGGCCCCTTTCTGGGGAAGCCATGGAGGCCAGCAGGGCCTCTCCTGCTGGAAGCTCTCAGCCATCTCCTGGGCCATCAGGTGACATGCCTTCCTCTGTACAAACCATGGCTTGTGATCTTTCTGCCCCTGGTAAGGATGAAGGCTCAGAGGCAATTCAGGAGCGAGTGGTGGCCGGGATTAAAGCCCTGAATAGAGAAAGAGACAAGCTCTATAAACTGAGAGCGGAGCTGAAGCGCCTGAGAAGGCAGCGTGAGGGCTTGCACAGCCAGAAACGAGGGTCCATGGATCCGGAGATCCAACTGGCCAAGGTCCGGGTGGAACATCAGGAGACCATTGTGTCCATCATGGAAGGAAGAGATGGGCCATTTAAGGAAAAGTTTTACAATGATAAAAGGTTTGCGAGGATGACAAAGATGGAGGTGGAGGAGGAGACCCCCAGTTCTGACCCCCTGCCCCCTCAGGTAGAGGTAAGCAGCCCCATGCCTTCCCAGGACTCAGGAGGCATGCTCAGGGCCATCCAGGTAATGGAGTCTCCTGTGCGGGGGGATCAGCTGGCGTTTGGTGATGAGAACATAACTGATAATGTGCCTGATAATGTCAAGCCCCAAGCAGGGGATGAATCTGTTTTTGTGTCATCTAACACCATGAGCAATGTTGAAAGTGTGCCCAGTGACAATCAAGTTTCTAATGCTATGTGTAGCAATGTTGAACCTGCTAATGCTGCAGCGCAGCAAGAGCTGCATTTAAAAAATGACATTTCTGAAAAGGAACTACCGGTGTCAGCAGAGCCTATTAACTCTCCTTTGGCTGAGTCTAAAGATGTTTGCCCCACAGCTGCTGGAGACTCTACAGTGCAGCATCAGGAGACAGCTGGTATTGCAGCAACTGTGACTATTCCTGATGGGAAATTGAACGTGTGTGTGTCTGACAGCAATTGTACAAGTGTGATGGACAATCGTCCCAGCTCAGTCCAACCAAATAATAGTAATGAACAGACTACTGTGACTTCAGTGTGGGGCCTTGGCCCTGATAAACCCACGTTTGCTCAGGTGGTACGCTCTGCTCCTGGTGGCTCCGCCCCCAAGCGGGGTTTCCCCCTGCAGCCTACCACTTTGGGCACCCCAGGATCTGGTCTTGGGTCTCTGGCTTCTGCTGGGGGTCCGAGAAGAAATGTGGTAATTCTCAAATGGGAAGGTGGTGCGATCCCTCCAGCACGGCGTGCAGTGGTGGATTTGATTTTGGAGATGGGTTTTGGGGCAAATGACCTGTATGCTCTAATACATGTTGCTGGGACACGGGATTATACCATTAGTTTCACCAGGCCAGAGGGTCTTGACCTGTTCTGGGAGCGATATGAGGCTCGGTGCAGGTCAAGACCTGAATGGGAAGGTCTGGCCCCAGTTGCGGTTTCGCAAAGGTCAACGGTGAAAAAGATCACCATCATACTCACCAATGAGAGTGTTCCTGCCCGGGAACTAGAGGTCTGGTTAAGGAACTATGGTGAGGTTTTGACTAAGCCCAGCAAAATCCTTGATGAACGTAACATCTGGACTGGGGGTTGGTCGGTTACAGTCAGGTTGGCCAGGGATGGGAATGTTGTCCGTCACCTGCCCTCCTCAGCTTTTATAGGGAGGGATAGGATGACTATTTTCTACCCTGGTCAGCCGAAGCTGTGTCACCGCTGTGGAGAAAAGGGGCATTTGAGCTCTTCCTGTTCAGCCTTGATATGTTCAGTGTGTCGGGGTCAGGGTCATATGGCCAAGGACTGCACCGAGATGATCAGGTGCAACCTGTGCCTGCGCCTTGGTCACCCCTACAGCAGATGTCCTGAAGCCTGGCACAATATGGAGAAGGAGGTAATTGATGACATGTCAAGGCTGGACGGGATGGAGGGTGATGCCCCTGGTGTACCATCCTCCTCTGCGGTGACTGACTCCCCTGGTCCTGCTCAGGGTCCCTCCCCAGTTCCTGTGGCCACCCCTCCTGTGTCTGTAAGTATTCCTTCTGTATCTGTCTCTGTGTCCCCCCAGCCTACTGTACCCTCTCCTCATGTGTCAGAACCTTCCAAGTCTGTGCCCCCCGAGTCAGTTACCCCCCAGGAGTCTACCCCTCCTAAGACAGATTCAAAGGGAGCAACCCCCCCACCAGGAGTGGTAGTGGGTATTAAAAAGGTCGCTTCTGCCTCTCTAAAGGAGTCTTCTGTAAAGACTTCAAAGAAAAAAACAGGAGATAAGGGCATCTCTGAAGCTGACCTGCAGTACCTGGAGGAGAGAAGGAAGGTTGGGAAGCTGAAGAAGCAGGTGGTGAGGACGGAACAGGCTCCAGTGCCTGTCTCCAACCGTTATAGGTCCTCTAAGTGGGAGATTTCCTCATCTGGAGCTTCTTCGGAGCGAAGTTCTGATTCTGAGATGGAGTTTGAGGCGGCCTCAAGAAAGAGAGAGGCTTCTGGTGATGAGCAGCAGAGGGGAGCTAAGAAGCAATCCACCCAATAACCCAAATGGCGGTTCCCCCTCCGTTAAAAGTGGTGACAATAAATGTCGCCAGCATTAAGTCAGTAAGAGCTCGTTCTATGGCCTTCTTTTTGTTCAGCCAATTAGATGCTGAAATTTTATTTTTGCAAGAGACTAGGCTCACCTCCTTGGCAGATATTTATATGGCCAAGAGAGAGTGGAGGTATGGTCCATCTTACTGGTCTCTTGCGGCCGAGCCTTACGGCGGTGTGGCGGTGTTGTTTAAACCCGGCATGGTAACTATCCGGCGGGTTATTGAGGTGGAGATTGGGAGATGTATGGTCTTAGACGTCCTTGTGGGAGGGCAGGACCTGCGCCTAATTAATGTCTATGGGCCGCACACAAAGTGGGACAGGAAATGCCTTTTTACAAGAATCAAGCCATTTCTTTTTACATCCCGGCAAGTGGTCTTTGGAGGTGACTTTAATACAGTAACTAGGCCCAAGGACAGGAAGGACTTCAAGGACAGGCTGGGATATGATAGCGTTTTTTTAAATAGTATGGTTAGGGATGCTGGTCTTGTGGATGTGCACATTAAGCACCTCCCGGATGACACTGGGTTCACCTTTCATCGAGGTAATAGTCAGAGTAGAATAGATAGGTTTTTTTTGAAGGAGACCTCTGCTTTTTCACCCCCAGTGGTGCAGGCAGTAGAGTTCTCTGATCACTGTATGCTATCTGTGGTCCTGAATGCTTCAGACGCCCCTCAGAGGGGTAAGGGCATCTGGAGATTGAATTCGACTCTACTCAAGGAAGAACATGTTAGACAATCCTTTGAGGAATTCTTTCAGGCACAGGTGACCATCCTGGACTTTTGTAGCAGCAAGGCTGAGTGGTGGGAGCTGACCAAAAAGAGGATCGCTGGATTCTTCAGGGGCCTAGCCAATAGAAAGCAGTTTAATAAATACATGACCTACCAACGTTTACGGAGGAAGCTGGATATTCTTGTCTCGAGAGGTGGAGATCCTGGGGAAATCTCCGAAGTGAAACTCCTTCTCAGGAAGTGTCAATATGACCGGCATGCCTCTTTGGTTCTGGAGAGGGACTATGGGAAGTACCACTCGCCTGACCCTTACCAGAACTGCAAACAAGGTGTAGCTGTTAAAACGGTCGTTGGCCTTAAAGACAGTACAGGTTCCTTGACAAAGTCCAGGTCAGGGATTCTGGAGGTCGTGAGGTCCTTTTATGCTGACCTTCTTGGGAGGAAAGAGCTTGACCGTGACAAGATGGAAGGCTTTTTGGACTCTACTCCAGGTCTAAATGATGAAGATGTCCCATTGATGAATTTGACAGAGGAGATCACACTTGAAGAGGTGATGAGGGCAATTGAACAACTTGCCATCAAAAAGTCACCTGGACCGGATGGCTTGACGGCTGAGTTTTACAAAGCCTTTAAGTCTATTCTGGCCCCACATTTGGTAGAGGTTTTTAACAGTTGCCTTGCTGAGGGGGTACTTCCCCCTTCCATGAGGCACTCGGCTGTGATTCTTCTTTCAAAGGGTAAAGATCCTTCGATGATTGAGAATTGGCGCCCCATCAGCCTTCTTAATGTCGATAGAAAGATACTGGCAAAGATATTTTTCTGGCGCCTATCGTCAGTAGCAGAGTCTTTGCTTTCTCGCCATCAGCACTGTTCGGTCCAGGGTAGGTGCACCTTCACAGCGGTTTTAGCTGTCCGGGAGGCCTTGGAGCGGTGCAGGGCTGCAGGCTGGGGAAAGTATTTGCTGACATTGGATCAGGCAAAGGCTTTTGATCGTGTCAACCATGAGTACCTGTGGTTGCTCCTTAGTAAGTACGGTCTGCCGGGTGGTTTTGTCGATTGGTTAAAAGTCTTGTATAAGGGGGCAGAAAGCTTTCCTCTTGTTAATGGTTGGGTTGGGCAGTCCTTTGAGGTTGGCTCTGGGGTGCGCCAGGGTTGTCCCCTGAGTCCCCTGCTCTATGTGTTTGCAATCGACCCTTTCATCAGGAGGCTAGAGAGCAGCATGTTGTGTGGGGTACCAGTGGGTCTCCCGGGTGAGCCGCCTTTGAGGGTTGTTGCCTATGCGGACGATGTGTCAGTGATTGTCACCGGGGCGGATGAAGCAGAGGAGGTGGTCTCTCTGACATCACGGTATTCTGAAGCATCAGGCTCCAAGATCAATCAGGAAAAGAGTGAAGTCTTCTGGATGGGAAAGGAAGGTGAGGGTTTTGATTTCCCGGACACCTTTCCAGTGCCCCAGGAAAGAATTTAGATTCTAGGCATTGAATTTGGACCCGGCGATTATGGCCTCAAAAACTGGGAAGGCAGACTGGAAATTGCCAATACTAAGGTGGTCAGCTGGAAGAAATGGAAGTTATCTATGAGGGAAAGGGTTGATCTGATTAAGACTTACCTGATTCCGATCTTTTTGTATGTCAGCTTTGTCTGCATCTTGCCAGTGTCTCTCTATGCTAGGGTCAGTAGTGTGTTCTTCCAGATGTTGTGGGGGAACAGACTGAACCCCATCAAGAGGAATGTCACCTATCTATCCAGGAGGGAGGGTGGCTTAGGTATGGTCAACCCAGTTCTTTTCTTTTCACTGCTTTTTCTCAAGTTTAATATTGGTAATATGCTTGCAGTGGAACCTCCTGGATGGGCAGGCATTTTTAGATCTTGGTTTAGGCCTTTTCTGCGACTTTGGGAAGAAGGTGGCCAAGTGAAGAATCTCAGGGGTCATCGTGGTCAGCTACCAGCCTATGTCGCTCCGTGCCTGAAGTTATTACGGCAGTGGCGATTGTCGGCTGAAGATCTCAGATCGGTTCCGAGGAAAGTCCTTATGAGTCGAGTCTTGAGTGAAGTCTTTCATGACCCACTGGCCTTAAGGGATTGCCCAGGCCCAGTTTTGAGGGCAGGGTTAAGACTTATTAATTTGGACAGAGTACCTCCTAAATTCAGGGATCTGGCCTGGATGTGCTTCCATGGGAGGCTCTATGTTAGGGGCAATTTGAAATTCCGCAGTGGGGTGGATCGTAGCTGTCCTCGGGAGGAATGTGCAGGTGAGGAGGAGACTATGGACCATTTTCTGCTTCATTGCCCTTTTAACATAGAGGTGTACAAACAGGTGGGGCGGGCCCTTGGTGTTCCTTTCCTCTCCGGGCTGGGTTATGCTGAGTGGGTGTATGGAGCATTCAATACTGGTGGGGTTTTTTGTTTAGATACACTTTTTCTAGTTAGCCTAGTAGTCCGTTATTTCACTTGGAACGCACGGTGTCAGGTCAGCATTCGGCGTAAAATCCTTCCTGTTCAGGTGGTGGTGTATGACATTCTGCATGAGGTGGAGAAGATTCGGGTACTTGAGAGAGACAAGCGGAGTCAGGGGGCTTGGTTGAAGGCGTGGAGGGGTTTCAAGCCTCCCTGACTGCCAGGAGTCTCTTTCCTGGGTGTGGCTGTCTGTCTCTTATCACCCTAGATTATTATTTTTTTGGATTAATTTTTGATAAATGGCTGCGTACATAGGTGATGGGTTGTGCCTCTTAGGCCTTCTCTGCTGCTTTATGTAAATAGTTTTGGTAACGGATTATGTATATATTGTATATATTCTGAACATGGATGTGTATTCCTTGGATTTCTGTTGAAGTTTTGTACTATGGTTTTGTTTTTTACTTTTGTATAAAATTGGTTGCTTGATTCTTTTAATAAAAGATCAATAATGTACCATCATTAATGTCAGTGGGAGGAATAGTGCCCCATCAATGCTAGTGAGTAGAGATGGGCCAAACACCCCCATGTTTGATTTTCAGTAGAACTCCCGAACATGGGAAAAGTTCTGTCCCAAACCGCAAACTCCTTTGAAGCCCCCATTTCAAAGGCTATGTGCAAGTGATTGGCCATACAAGGGGTGTGGGGGTCTAGATACTGCCCTGCAGGACATGTATCAATGCAAACATTTAAAAAAAAAAGATTGTTTTTACAGGAGCAATGATTTTAATTATGCTTAAAGTGAAACAATAAAAATTAAAAATGCCTTTAAATATAGTACCTGGGAGGTCCCCTTAGCTTGCCTGCACAGTTGCTCATCTGTAGCCTGTATAGAACCTGCTGCAGCAAAAATGACATTTCAAAAGGGAAAACAAAAATCAAATCACATTTAAATTGACTCACGGTTGCAATTATCAGCACCTAGCTATTTAAAAAAAAAAAATAACAAAAACAACAGCGTGGGCCCCCCCCCCCCCCAGTCCATACCAGGATCTTTGGGTCCCCCCAAAAATCCATACTAAACCCTTATCAACCCCACAGGGTTGTCAGGAAGAGGCCCCCTCTGCCCCTAAGCACCCCCCTCCTAAACCATACCAGGGCACACGCCCTCAACATGGGGGGGTGCTTTGGGGTAGAGGGGGCCTTTTCCCGACAACCCTGGGTGTGGGGGTCTGCAGGCAAGGGGCTTATCCCAATCTGGAAGCCCCCAGATCCCAGCCCCTCCATGTGAATGAGTAGGGGTACATTGTACCCCTACTCTTTCACCAAAAAAACTGTAAAAAATAAATAAAAACACTACAAGGGTTTTTGACAATTCCTTTATTAAAAAGATAAATGTAAAAATTTTAAAAAACAATGTCACCCGATGTAGAGATATCATCAATCACGATGCCCGCCAGACCCGAAAAAGCAAAAAAATGCTCTGGCGTCAATGAAGACTGACGGCTTACTGCAGGCTCGCCATCTGACAGTTTCTAAATGGGTAAGGTGTGGAGCCACCTGGTGACGTCCCCTTGAGACATCACTGACCAGTGCATGCTGGGTCAGCGATGTTACAAGGGGGCAGTGCCACCAGGTGACGTTGCCAGATGGCTCTGCCCCTTACCTACATTTATATAAGAAATGTCAAACGGCGGAACCTGCAGTAGGTGGTCAGCCTTCAATGACAGTGGAGCAGATTTTTTGGGGGTCCTGCGGTGGCAGCGGATCTACATTGGGTGGACGTTGTTTTTTTTTGTTTTTTTTACATTTTTGTAATAAAGGAATTGCCAAATAACTGTCTACTGTTTTTTTTATTTATTTTTGACACTTTCTTCTGGTGAAATGGGTAGGGGTTCTCATTCACATAGGGGTGGGCCGGGAGGAGGCTTCCAGATTCCGATAAGCACCGCACCCGCAGACCCCCACAACCACAGCCCAGAGTTGTCGGGAAGAGGCCCTTGTCCCCATCAACATGATGAGGACAAGGTGCTTTGGGGTGGGGGGGCAGAACCCCCCTGTCTCAAAGCACCCCCCCTATGTTGAGGGCATGTGGCCTGGTATAGTTCTGGGGGGGGCGCTCGCTCATCCTGCCAGGCTCGGATAAGGGTCTGGTATGGATTCTGGGGGGGGCCCCACACCGTTTTTTTTTTTTTTTACATTTTGGCCTGGAATGTACTGGGGGGGGACCCCACGCCATTTTTTTTTCTATTTTAGATCATTCTTCAGATTTGGGGGAAGAGCGTTTTTATTATTACTTTACTGCCCGGAAATAAGTTTTAACAGGAAAAGTCCAGTGGAATCATTTTCGATTTAGGAAAGAGCTTTAAAGAGACCCTGTTACTAGCATAGAGAATTACAGGTAAAGGCAGTCAAAAATTGAATGATTACTTGCAGTACTGTTCCTTTTCATATTTTTTTATATACAGTCGCAATGTGCCTCTATGCTTTCTAGAATATCTGACTGTTCCAGGAACATTCAATTCCCCCTTCCCTCCTTGCATGTCATAGCCCTCTCTTCTTTTGGGATTGTCCAATGTCTGTGCTGACCCAGCTCCTCACCCCCTTACATACTTTTGCATGTAGCTGCTGGGGGAGGAGTAAAGGGGAATACTATACAGTGGTACTTGACTGCATCATATATGTCATTTTTTCATTTTATCCACAGTTTCCATTGGGATGATGTATGTTATTTCCTTGCCAGTCACTTACCGGAGCGGCTCCAAATGAATCATAATGGGCGACAATCACAACGGAAGGCAGCTCAGCAGCATCACCGCCGCGTCCCATCAGCTGTCCCTGTGAAAATTCATAATAACTGATATTAATGTGGCTCTGAGTGTAAATGGACCAGATGACCGCCCCGCAGAGCCAGAATAACATTCATCATTGCACATGGGAGTTGACAACGGGGGGGAGCCACGTACCTCCAGGGTGATGATGACGGGGTGAACAATAGGTTTACTTTGTACCTCGCTGGTCGTCATCTGGAAGCCGCTTCCCATCACCATCCCAAACAAGACTACAAAAGAAAGAATTAGAATCCTGAAGCTCTAAAGATTCACAGAGATGACTTCTCTTTTGGACAGCTTGGCGAGACACAGTAGAGCCAGTATTGGCGGGCCATCGATTTGATATCGCAAATGCAGTTTGCTTTTTCTTGATTAAAATTTTGTCAATGTTTTATCCACACAAGAAATCAAAGCTAATGTGATTTCAGTGCAAAATTTAGGAAGTAGTGGTTTAGGGTCCAGAGAGTCCGGTGTAGTTCCAGAAATTGGCAACTAGATGTCGCCATAGTTGGGTTTGTGAAGAAGAAAAGTAGGCAGTGTAAGAACTAGACATGTGCACTGCCGAAAAATTTGTTCGTTTTTGTTTTTGTTTTGTTTTTTTCGTTTTTTCAGTTATTTGTTATGATCGCAATTCGAAAATTCATAGATTCGAAAATCCAAAAATAAGAAAAAAAAATCAGAAAGAATAACTAACTAATAATAACTTAACTATTACTAACTATTAAATTATAGGTATTGGAATTTCCTTTCAATTTTGGCTGTTAGTGACTTCGGATACATTTGTTACTTTCACTAATTATCCGAAATAACGAATGCCGTATCTAAACGAATGGAACGTAACAAATGAATAATAAAATGTTTTATTATTAATTATTTATTATTTTTATTGTTATTTATTATTAATAATTTGTTACATTCCATACGTTTAGATACGGCATTCATTATTTCGGTTAATTCATAATCACCAAATCGTGATCGCAAATTTCAAAGGAAATTCCAATACCTATAATTTAATCGCTAGTAATAGTTAAGTTATTATTAGTTAGTTATTACAGTATTTCAGATTTTTTAATTTTCGGGTTTTCGACATTTCAAATTTTGTAATTTTCCAAATGCCGTATCTAAACGAATGGAACGTCATGAATTAATACTAATAAATAACAATAATAATAATTAACATTTTTATTAGTAGTTAGTTGTTGTTAGTTAGTTACAAATTAATAATAACTATTAAATTATAGGTATTGGAATTTCCTTTCACATTTGGCTGTTAGCGAACGTAACAAATTTATCCAAAGTTATGAATCATGCGAAATAACGAATGCCATATCTAAATGAATGGAACGTACCTAATTAATAATAAACAACAATAATAATAAATAATACATAATTATTGTTATTTATTATTATTAATTAGTTACGTTCCATTAATTTACATACGGCATTCGTTATTTCGGATAATTCGTAACTTCGGATAAATTTGTTACGTTCACTAACAGCCAAATTTGAAAGGAAATTCCAATACCTATAATTTAATAGTTAAGAATAGTTAAGTTATTATTAGTTATTATTTCAGGTTTTCGAACTTCCGAATTTCCTAATTTTCAAAAAATTAGTTAAATGGGTTTTCATTATTTTGGATATTTCCGAATTAACTAATTTGTCAAAATTCGTTAAAAAAAAAGAATTTGGAACGAGACGATTTGTGCATGTCTAGTAAGAGTTAGCCATTAGAGGCCCCCAATGTAGTGATTAGGGTGTACCATGGATAGTGAAGAAGTGCCAGCCCTGCCCCCTGCCAGTGTGGGGCATCTTGGGTAAGAGGGCTCTGTATACAGTATATCCACTTGCCCTCCCAAAAATTTTACCCCCTTCATGACCAGGCCATTTTTTTGCTATTCAGCACTGCGCTATTTTAACTGACACTTGCGCGGTCATGCAACACTTTAACCAAATGAAATTTATAAAAACAAATTCACAAAAATAGAGCTTTCTTTTGCTGGTATTTTGATCACCACCGGGTTTTTTATTGTTTGCGATGTAAATGAAAAAAGGGCAAAAATATTTAAAAAAAAAAAAAGATTTTTTAGTTTCTGCTATAAAACATATCCAATAAACACATTTACAAAAAATATCTAATTTCTTCATAAATTTTGGCCAAAATGATTTTTGTTGTCTTTGGTAAAAAAAAAAATGTCCAAAGAGTGTATATTGACTGGTTTAGTCTGAGAGTTATAGCATCTACAAACCAGTGGTGGCTGTTGTTTTTTTTTTTTGGGGGGCAAACAATCCACCCGCTGCCATACCCCCTCCCTTTGGTCACAGGCAGCACCCCCCTCCCCACGGTCGGTCAGTCAGTAGTTGGGGCCCCGGACTTACCCCCATCTTGTGGGCAGGGCTGCCAGCTGCTGCTTCCTCACTTCCCCTGCGTCTCTTCCCTCCTCCTCCTGGCGGATGATCGGATCTCCTTTCAGCCAATTCCTGATTGGCCAGGAGGAGAATCAGTGTTACAATAGCGAATATTTATTCGCTATTCTCATACAACTGGGTGAGTTTCTGGCTCTAATCACAAGCTTAAAAAAAAAAAAATAAAACCCAGTTTGGAATCCATGCATCTGACGCCCTGCATGTAGATTAGGGGGCCGGACGCATGGATAGGGGAGGGGTGGCGCCTGTGCGCCCCCTATGGACGGGCCTCCACTGCTACAAACTATGGTATATACAGTAATACCTTGGATTAAGAGCATAATTTGTTCCAGAAGAATGCTTGTAATCCAAAGCGCTCATATATCAAAGCGAGTTTCCCCATAGGAAATAATGGAAACTCAGACAATCCGTTCCCAAGCCGCTGCTTGTCTATGCAGTACTGCATGTGGCCAGAGGTGCGGGGATGCCGGAGACACTCAGACGCTTGGAGACACTCGGGAACTGTACTAATGACACTGGCAGGGAAAGGGTTAACACTAGGGGTGATCAAGGGATTAAGGGTGTCCCTAGGGGGGGGTGCTTGCTAACTGTGTGGGGGACGGTAGTGACGAAAAATAACAATACAGGACTCTTTCGAGGCCCTGTAATTGGAATGAGTACACTTTAAATCCTTTAACGAGGATCTATTGGAGGGCAAGTCTGGTGCCAACAGCCGCGGTAATTCCAGCTCCAATAGTGTATATTAAAGTTGCTGTTAAAAAGCGAGCAGAGATCCGTGTTGCTTAGCAGGAACGTGAGATCTTTGTTCTCCCCTGTCAGAACGGCGATCTGCCTTGTTTACATAGGCAGATCGCCATTCTGCCTCTCTGGGGAGCGATCGGCGGGTCACGTCCGATGGACCTACTGATTGGCTTATCCAATAGGCAATCAGCGCGCCCGCGCCCCCCCCCCCCCCCCCCCCCGCTGTCTATTGCACGAAACAATGTACATGCAATACATTACATCTGCAGGCAAGTTAAATTAAATTTTTTCATTTAGAAATGTCATTATTGCTGCAGCATGTTCTACACATCACACAGATGTGCCACTTTACAGGCAGACTAAGGGGACACCCCCCCGGCACAATATTTAAAGTAATATTTCATTTTTATTGTTTCACTTTAAGAATCTTTAAAATCAATGCTCCTTGTTTTTAAAACTTATTTTGCATTGATACATGTTCCCTGGGGCAGGACCCAGGCCCCCATACCCTTTTTATGGCAATAACTTGCATATAAGCCTTTAAAATGAGGACTTTTGATGTTCGTGTCCCATAGACTTGGAGTTTGCATGTTCGCTAGAACTTTGTGCCTGCTCAAGATGTTCTGGGGTGAACAGAACCAGGGGGGGGGTGCGGCCCATCCCTAATATTCACCCTGGATGCAGCCAGTTATGTCACCAGCACAAGGTCCTTTCCGGCCCTTCAGAGCTTCGTGCCAAAACTGAGGAGTGATGTCATTGCGGCTCCACCAATCACATAGCCAGAGCGTGTGAACCCTGAAGAAAGACGAGGGGAAAATGTCAGCCCTCTCAGTGGTGACAGGACAGCGCTGGAGGGCTTCTATCCAAAGTAATTATTTAATAATGTGCTAGCATGCGATGCATACTAGCACATTATGCCATTGCCTTGCAGGTGTTTTTTTTTTTCACGAGCCACACAGCCGTGGTTTACAACCACTTTAACACTTACCTTCCCAGGCTGAGGCAGAGGTCAGAGAATGTGACACGGACCTTGTCTCCTCATACATTTCCAGAAGAGCATTATTCTCTATCGCAAAATAGACGGGAAACAGCGTCTCATTCCTGAGGATTTCCATCTCCCGCTCCACAAATTCCTGTGCAGAACAGAAGGTCACTAAATCTTGGAGCTGTGGTCTGGGAGAATGTACTTCTTTATATAGCTCTGACATATACCACAGCGCTGTACAGAGAACACTAAGGCAGTCACATCAGTCTCTGTACAAGAGGAGCTCACACTCTAATGCCACCCCCACAGTCACACACTATTATTATTATTATACATTTATATAGCTCTGATATATGCTGTACAGAGAACACTAAGCTGATCACATCAGTCTCTGAACCGGAGGAGCTTACACTCTAATGTCCCTCCTGGTGACATACCTGTACTGGTCCATGCAGCTCTGCTGGGCTCTCAGGGGGGACCAGTATCAGCACTGCAGCCACGGACTGGGCCAGGACCCGGCTCCACCTCTCCACTGAGAACTCTGTGATTCTCATGAGCACACAGCGCCTGCTCAGTATCTCCGCCTCCAGCGTCCGGCTCTCCGCGTTCACCTGGACCCACTTACAACCTGCAAAGAGTTTCCAAGAATCCAAAATTCCATCAGAGCTGCCCAATTCCATTCAAACGACGGCCTCACCAGGGTTAAAAGGTAATGGGACACCCAACCAGGACAGGGGCTTTTGAAGCGGACTAGGGGCAAACCTCCTACCCACTGAATATGGCCCATGGAGAGAGCAGATAATTCTCTAATGATGGACAACCATTTAATGTTAGAATATCAGAATTTATGAATGGTTGAGTTCATGTGATAATTGAATTATATATATAAATATATATATATTTAAATATATATATATCTTCTATGTATGGAAAAGGTGAAGTTATATAGGTTTTTATAACTTCTATAAGTTTATGCTGGTATAGGCTTTGTATGCATTGCTTGGGAGAGATTCATCTCACATGTGGATACAATTTAGTGTAGACCATTTCACCTCCCCCATCGTAAGAAGATTAGATTACAGTCTTTCCAAAGACACAAAGTTTCATTATGTTAAGAATATAAGCTGTTTCTTTACATTATTATATTTCTTGATTAGGATATTAATAAGAACACTGCATTTTAAATATATGTATATTAATATGTAGGATTTTATATGTTTAAAGGAAATGTATATATTGTAAGTTAAGTGATTCTTAAAAGATAGCTTTTCTCACTTCGTTCATAGCCCCATCCTTAGGAATGTTGGAAGGAGTAATTCAAATTTTGCGGTCTTTTCTGTGGGACTATAAGTATAATGAACCTTTTTTAAAGCCAGCCTCTATGGAAAAAGGTGGGGGTTAATTGAAGGAGTACAGACAGGCTGTGGGAAGAGGGACAGATTCTTTGCAACTCTGCATCAAGACACACACACACACACACAGATCTCAAGATATACACACAGACATATCTGATTTAAACTTTATTTTAAGAATAATCTATTTTTGTATTCTATATTTTGACATTGTTTTTGTAACATTTTGCTAATTGATCATTAAATCAATTTTGGAGGTTTTACACGAGAACTTAACAGATTTTTCTTGGAACTTTTCTCATCAATATGAATTATTGAAATATAGTTATTAATACAGAAATAACTCGATTATTACAGTGGCGAGCCATTTGCCAGATTCTTTTTGTCCGAATATCGAATTTTTTTTCAATAATTTCTCCTTCCGCTTGTCGAGAGGGAATATCAGCAAAAACAGTGATTATTCAGACAAGCTTTCAGGAGAAATCAAAAAAGCTCATTTTCGGCATCATTGAATTGAACTTGGAAGGAAAAGAAAGATCAGAATCGGTGAGACGTTTGTGCACGTACAAGAAAAATCTGTTTCTTGATGATGTAATTTCCCGCCAAGAGAGGGAACGCGTGTTACATGAAGGAAGCCGTCTTACATTGGTAAGTTATGGATTTAATTCATGAATTATCCAGTGAGAGTGATTTAGAATTTAAAAATCTGTCAAAGTTTGTTAAAGATGATGAATTATGGTGTTACATGTTCAATGAATGCTTACAGGCTAATAAGAAAATACAAAAGTCAAAATTTTCATTTAAGAAATTCAGCAAACAGGTTAGGAATTTGATTAAGTTGATTAAAGTTTATGATACAATGATATCAGGAGTTTTTGAAAGCAATGTAGTTGGTACAAAAGAGGAAATAAAGGACAATAGTTTATGTACTAATTGTCAGATTTTGACTGAAAGGATAGATGATTTGCAGAGTGCAATTCAAATAAAGGATATTCAGTTGTCTGAGTTACAGAATAATGTAACGTTTAAAGCAGAGTCAAGCAAGAGTTTAGAGATTAATGTTAATGCAGACTCTATGAATGTTACTGCAGATTCTATGCAGAAGCCTTTTGTACAAGATATGCGTTTTTTCAAGGTTGATGACCAGGAAAATGAAGTTTTGCTTAAAACAAAAATATTGAATAAAGCTGCTGAATGCAGACGCCGTTTAGATATATTACAAAATGGCGTTCAGAGTGCCACGTGTAAGGCCACACCCAGAGATGGTGAGATACACGTCACAGGCAGAACTAAAGTTTCAGAGCAGACAGGAAATACTTCCCTACATACTACACAAAGGAAAACTTTGAAAGTAGAAAATACAGAACATATTTCTGAGCAATATATTCTTTCTTCTTCAAACAATAGTTTGACTGATTTGCCTTATGCTTCAGAAGTCAAACAGATCAGTACATTGACTGTTAATGACAGTTCAATCAATTTGAAAAACAATGATGAAAATGAGAGGGATGGATTACTTCCATCACCATCAGGATTTAGGAAAAAAGGTTCTGAGTCATCTCCAACATTAAAATATGTGACTTCACTTTTATTAGATGAAAGTGGAAGGCCATGGTTACATGGTTTATTAAATGGCAAGGATACTAAATGGTTAATAGATTTAGGATCTAAACTCAGTTTAACTAAAAACAAATTACATGTGAATATTGATTCTCCAAAATGTAATTTAATTGGTTTCAATGGAAAAGGAAATACAGTTGCAGCTAAAGTTTCTGGTGTGAATTTCGAGATTCCGGGAGTTTTAAAAACTAAAATGGACATCTGGTGTTGCCAAAATACAGAGAATATTTTAGGCATGGATGTGATTAGTAAATTAGATTGGATTATTGATTTAAGTAATTCTACTATGGGGGCGTGACCGGATGCCGCTGTGAGAGGGTGTGTGTGAGAGCTCCCTCCTAGCTCCGGACTGCATGCTGCTCAGTCCTGTCTCCGCTGATCCTCCCCTCCCCGCCATCTAACCGGCTGCTGGCTTGGTCTGTCCCCCGGCCTTTGATGCCTGCTACCTGTATCGGTCGGATGCCGAGATAGCTGCCTCTTACCACCGCCGCTCCTGTAGCACCGCGCTGAAAGACTCTGGCTCGGGCTCAGTTTAGCCCTCATTTCACACGGGCTGTGCGGTGAGCTCCCCCCTCCTTCGTGGTGGTGTGGGCTGGATGCCTAGCAACCTCCGGGAATCTCGCGAGACCTGCGGGAGCCGCCGGAGTCTGCTACCAGAGATCTGGGATCCCGAGACAAAAAGTGCCTGCTTCAGCTTCAGCATTGTTTCTAATCTTCCCCCCTCCTGCTTCCGCCGCGGCTACAGCTACAACAACAGCAACAGAAGCGGATCTCAGCTAACGCTGAAACGCCCATCAGTCGCATTTGGGAGAGAGTGGCCCTGAAGCATCGACAGGTCAGGTATGAGCACCCTGGGGACTTAGTTTATAAAGGACACTTTTCTCAGCATTTTTTGTAGTTTGCAAGTTTGCTAGCTTATACCCTGCAGTACTCCATGCCTTGTGCCTCCTACAACAGCCGGTATCTAAGCCTTGGATAAGGGAGAAGAAGTAAGAAGCAGGGGGAGTGGGGAAAGAGGTGTGCAGAGTACAGCAAGGAGTGTAAAAGAAGCTCTTGGGCAACAGAGGATGAAGAGAGCGTAGAGGAAGAGAAAGGAAGAAGAGAAGGAAAAGTCTAACCAAGCTCTCTTTTTGAGATTTTGGGACTAACACGGCCCCCTCATAGGGCGTGTGGCGGTTTTCTCTTACCCTCGCTAAATACCCCAATGATGACCAGAAAAAAGGGAGAGGACCCCCAACAGTCTAATGAAAACCTAGCAGCACAGGCAATTCGCCCTACTAAGGACAGGGGGGGCTCGGTAGCGCCGACACCCCTAGCGGCAACAGCTGCAGCAAAATTGGAAAAGTTTGCACATACCCCTGCTCATACCCCCGTCAAAGGCAACCAGCTTCCCCACGAGAAAACACAGACAGGGCCACCTGGCGAGCGAAAGAGTGTGGGCAGAATGTTAACAGCCCTGGCAGCAACATCGGCGGGTATCAAAAATGCATCAAATAAAAAAAGCCCAGAGATAGCCCCCCTGGAGAAAGTATCTCCTCAAAATAGCGGGGCCTCAGCTGCCCCTACAAATATAATTGAGCCAGAGCCCACATTAAAAGAGGTACTGGCTGCGGTGAACTCTTGTAAGGGGTCCCTGCGGGATTTGTGCGATCAACTGGGGGGCCTCAAGGTAGAACTTCGCTCTATGAGCCAGGAGCTTCAGAAGGTATTGGAGAGGACTGCCCTTATAGAGGAGAGACTGAGCCAACTTGAGGACACAGTGTCCCCGATGCAGCGGGAATTTAAGAACATACAAACGCAGTTTGAAATGTATAGAATTAAATTGGATGAAATGGAGAACAGGATGCGCAGATGCAATGTTCGGGTCCTGGGTCTCCCGGAGGGAAGTGAAGGCCCTTGTCCTGAAACCTTTATGGAAAAGCTGCTTAAAGACTTTTTTGGGCCCGATTCATTCTCACCCTTTTTTGCCATCGAGAGGGCGCATCGAATCCCTACTAGACCAACTGCATCGGGGGGACGCCCTAGACCAATGATCCTGAAACTGCTCTGCTATAAGGACAAAGTGGTGCTTATGCAAAAATCAAGAGCGATAGGGGATATCTCCCATAATGGCAGTAGGATCTCCCTGTACCCCGACTTCTCCCCGGATCTGCAAAAAAAAAGGGCAGGCTTCCTGGAAGTTAAACGAGCTCTAAGGGCTCAAAAAATTCCATATGCCTTACTATATCCAGCACGATTGAGGGTGGAAGTTTCGGGGTCAGTTTATTTTTTTGATGCAGCTGACAAGGTCGCAGCATGGTTGGAGGACCATCAAGGGCCCATTCAACCCTGAGAAGATAAAAGGGCTGCAAAGGAAGAGTATAAAAAGGACAGACTAAAACGCTGTAGTATTAAAAAGCGGATGGTGGGGGGGACTGATGGGTGGGGGGAGGGCTGACTGTATTTTTTTTTGTCTAATTAGAGAGGGCCGGAGAGGGGGGGGAGCGTGATGTAGTGGTTGTGCTAGTTCTAAATGTGGGATGGTGCACGATCTGGGATGTGGAGTGTATTGTTTTGTTTTTTCTTGCTGCACTTGCTTCAGCACCTCGGGGCTCCCCCTGAGGATTCTGCTGTGGGTGGGGGGAGGGGGGGCGGAGAGTGGGAGAAGGGTGAAGGTAGGGAAT
This sequence comes from Lithobates septentrionalis, assembly GCA_037952835.1. Classification (NCBI taxonomy): domain Eukaryota; kingdom Metazoa; phylum Chordata; class Amphibia; order Anura; family Ranidae; genus Lithobates; species Lithobates septentrionalis. The sequence continues at coordinate 30,234 of JBBDGP010003960.1, read as the reverse complement.
GGCTGGCAGTAGGAGTGAAAGGGAGGCACTGGGTAGACAGGGTCACTACAAAAGCCCTCAGGGCGAGCCGAAATAGGCACGGGGGGATAAAGGGGAAGTCACTGGATAAAAAGTCACGTAGTCCCTATTTGGGACCCAAACACATTAATAAAATGAATCAGGGGGGGAGGGAGGGTAGTAATGTAAATATGGGGTTGGAGTTTATCATTGTGCACATGGAAAGGAAGGGAGCAGAGGGGGTTCGTGGGGAGCGGAGAGAGAGGGGATCTTCCCCTCTTCCCTCCCCCCGCGACCCCCCAAAACACTGTCGCAACATTGACGGTAGGCCTGGGATCCAGAGCGAAGCTAGGACAATTATTAAGAAGCTGGGTGCCCCGGGGTGGGTACTAAAATGTGGTAAGCGCCGTACTTTGAACAATACGGTTGCTACCTGTATATCTGCTAAAAACCTTTTTTTTATTTTTCTTTTTATTGATGCTTAGTACGATCGGTATTTGCTCATGGAATGTTAGAGGCCTGAGCGATCCCGATAAAAGGTCTGCTGTTCTATCAGAATTGGAAGCCCAGGGTGTCGCTCTGTCCTGTCTGCAGGAAACGCATCTAACAAATGAAACTAAGACAAAATTGGGGGGTAGGAAATTTCAAGCGCAATTTCACGCGGTCTATTCCTCCTACTCGAGAGGTGTAAGCATATTGATTAAAAAAGGAGTGACGTTTACCTGCAGGAGCGCGCGGATTGACACGCTGGGCTGCTATATTTTTTTACATTGTCTATTAGGTGGGAGAGAATTGGTTATAGCAAATATATATATTCCCCCACCTAGTAAGTTGGAAATTCTATATCATTTACTAGAATACATGGAGAACAAGGCTGGGATCCCACTGATCTTGATCGGCGACTTTAATACTGTTCTTGATAGCCGGCAGGATAGATTCTCACTGGGTACTCGGATAGGGAGAGTAAAGGCGGGGAGACTCAAGCAGTTCCTAGAGGAAGTGGGGTGGTGTGATTTATGGAGAATCCGCAATCCAAATGCCAGACAGTTCTCTTGTTACTCAGGGACGCACTGCACACTATCCCGAATAGACTTAGCTATAGGTAATAAGGAAGCGCTCCCTATAGTACATAAAATAGATTATGGCCCGAGGGGATTATCAGACCACTCACCCCTAAAATTGATACTGTGCACTGGGGACAGACAGATATATAGGCCTTGGTCAGTAAATCCAGTATGGTTGGAGGTAATTGGGAACCAGGAAGAAATCTCTACCAGCCTAAAGGAGTTTATTCTGAGTAATCTGGGTACGGCGGCAGGGGGGGTGGTATGGGACGCACTAAAGGCCTTCCTCAGAGGACTCCTAATTCAGCAAATAGCAAGGGCAAAGCGAAAAACAAAAACGCAGGAGGACCGTATTAGAAGGGAGGTTATAGATCTGGAAGGGCAGTATGTTTTGTGTCCTAATACAGTACTAAGGGAGGCATGGGTTAAGAAGCAGCAGGAATATAAAGCGGTAACAATGAGGAAGGCAGAAAACAAAAGGCTTTTCCAGAGGCGGAGATTTTTTGAGGAGGGGGAAAGAGTGGGGCGCACGCTCGCTGTGGTGGCTAGCGCCAACTCCCCGTCCTCAACAATCTCTGCGATTAGATCCCCTAGGGGAGAAATAGTTACGGACCCTGGGAAAATAAGGGATATATTCTTTGACTTCTATGGCTCCCTGTACAAAACAAAACAGCTTGCAGGTAATGGGGGGTTAGATAAGTTAATGGAGGGAATTACACTACCAACACTAACCACAATAGACAAGATGAACCTAGAGGCCCCTATCACCTTGGAGGAACTTAGGAGCGCGGTGGCAGCTATGCCCAATCGCAAAGCCCCAGGCCCAGATGGACTCCCCCTGGAGATTTATAAATACTACGGGGGGATTTTGCTCCCCACCCTCCTGAGGACATTAGAGGAGGCACTGGCGGACGGAGGCCTCCCCTCTTCGATGTCAGAGTCTAATATTATACTTATTCAAAAGGAAGGGAAAGACCAACTAGAGGTGGCCTCATATAGGCCAATCTCCTTGCTTTGTTCGGATATCAAAATCCTTGCAAAGGTTTTGGCAACCAGGCTAAGCAAATGCATTGACAAATTGATCCACCCAGACCAGACGGGATTTATTCCCCATAGGTCTACCAGCGTAAATATTAGAAGAGCATATCTGAATCCGCAGACCCCAGTAGTAGACGGGGACCCTAGAGCAGTTGTTTCGCTGGATATTGCCAAGGCCTTTGACAGCCTGGAATGGGGCTACCTCTGGGAAATAATGGATAAATTTGGGTTTGGCCCGGTCTTTGTTAAATGGGTAAAAATCCTATATAGCCACCCATCAGCTAAGTTAAAGATCAATAATGAGTATACAGACAGCCTGACGTTGGAGAGAGGTACAAGGCAGGGATGTCCGCTGTCCCCCCTCCTGTTTGCCCTGGCGATGGAACCGTTGGCGGAGGGCATGAGGAGGGCATCGGATATACAGGGGTTCAGGAGGAGGGGCGGGGAAGAAAGAATAGCACTTTATGCGGACGATGTCCTGGTATTCCTGGGGGATACGGGCCCCTCTCTGGATGGAATGATGAGACTGGTGGAAAGATTCGGGAAAGCGTCGGGCCTAGTAGTTAATTGGGATAAATCTGCACTACTACAGTTGGATTCAATTAATAGCCCCTCCACCGACGGCCTCCCTGGGCTAAAAATAACTGATAAAATAAAATACCTGGGAATAGAGCTGGCCAGCGACCCCAATGTTTATATCCGGGATAACCTGGTCCCTCTACTCGCGAAGCTTAAAAAAAAATGTGACATCTGGTGCCGGCTCCCCCTGTCATTGGCAGGGCGTGCAAACTTGATCAGAATGATCTGGTTACCACAGATCCTTTATATTCTCCATAACTCCCCGGTGTGGATCGGGAGAAAATGGTTTATAAAAATAGACTCCTTATTTAGGGACCTCCTCTGGAAAAAAAGGCCAGGCCAGGATCAAACTGCAGGCGCTGCAGCGCCCCACTTGGGAGGGAGGACTGGCAATTCCCCACCCGTATGGATATTTTTTGGCTGCCCAACTGCAGCACCTGGGAGGCTGCGAATCTAGTAGCGAAATAAGCGCTAGCAATAAAATAATGTTGGAAGGCAGCCCACATAGATGCCTGGCAGAGGCACTTGAGGCAGGTTCTCTCCAGAGAAAATTACCAACATCTAAATTAGTAAGTAAAGTCTGGCAGACAGCTAAGCGGATTATGGAGTACAGGGGCATCACGGATTATTCGCCAATATGGTCTAATGAATCTCTGGGGGAACTAAGGGCCATAGAAAAACACCCCGTCTGGGAAAACCATGGAATCTACAGACTGTTGCAGCTATACGCTGGTATCTGAAATCCTTCATGGACCTTAGAATAGAATTTGGTATCCCAAGCAATACATTTTATAAATATCTTCAGATAAGACACGCGTTAAGTACCCAATTCAGGTCTATCTCTATGGAGCAAAGTAAAACGCCTCTCCTTAACAAAGTTGTTAAAGCAACAAACGCCAAGGGACTGATTGGAGCTGTGTATACACAGCTAGTAGACAAAAAACTACCTCAAGGTGCGGCAGCCGGGCCCAGAGTGGGATGGGAGGCGGATGTGGGAAAGCTGTCAGATGCCCAGTGGCAAAAAACACTGAAGCTGGGTCAGTCGGTATCAGTCTCCCCCTCGCAGAAGGCCTCGCACCTATTTCTTATACACAGAGCTTATTATACCCCTAGAAGGTTATTCAGATTTGGGGGCAGGCTAGATGACAAATGCCCTAGGTGCAACAACACAGGGGATCTTATACATATGGTTTGGAGATGTCCAAAACTGGCAAGATATTGGACGGAAGTGGTCAGGACGATCAATCGCAGACTTAAAATTAAATTAGCGTTAGATCCTAAGGTATGTGTGCTGGGGTTGGTGGGAGATACCGCGGGCCACACCAACTCAGTCACAGCCGCGGTTAGATGCTTATACCAGGCTAGAAAGCTGATAGCAAAGTCCTGGCTTTCGAGAAAATCTCCAACTATAGAGGACTGGATTAAAACGATGGATTCCCTTGTCTGGACGGAGAGGACAGTTCACATTAGAAAAGGGAATTATAGAAAGTTCATTAGCTTATGGAAACCCTGGCTGCAGGAACTGAATACCCGCCAACTACTCTGAATCAAACACCCTTGAACTTCAACTGCTTAGTGGGGTGAATGTATAGCTAGAGCCGTAAAAGCCTAAGAGGCGGGATAGTCCCATAGGGGGCTAGATAGATATAACATCTTGAGACTGCTGAAGGTATTTCTTCTTTCCCTTCTTCTTCCTGTTTGGTTTTCTGGTCCCCTCCCCTCCTCCTCTCCCCCCCTCTCTTCGTCCCCCTCTTGCTGTGGGTTTATCAGGTACGATGCTGGCGGGGCGGGGGGGGGAGGGGGACGGCAGGGGGATCAGTGCACAATGGAGGGTGGGGTAGTTTGGGGTTTAGAGGGGAAGGGTAAAAAATGGGGATAAACGTGGCACAAATACAAAACATGGAGATGTACCTATAAGAGTACACCTAAAAACACTTTGGAGCATAAAAAGCATGTGAAACAGAGGTTTTTAAATATATGGATATGTCTATATCACTTGTACTAGGCCTTATTACCACAATGTATGCACTTTAAACGCACCTTGTTATGTAAAATATGTAACCCTGCTGCTATTCTTGTTGCCACGAAAGGTAAATAAAAGCAATTTAAAAAAAAAAAGTAATTCTACTATATGGAAAGATTCATCTAGGCCCAAATCTAGGTTAATAGATTCTTCCATGTGCAATAATGTTGGAAGTATTTGTACAGCAGTCGCTGACATTTCTTCAGATCTTAATTGGCCACACACAGGAACCAATCTCGAATTGGAACAATCGGTAAGAGCACATAAAAGTCTTTGGAGTCAGAACAAAATGGATACAGGTTTGTTTAAAGATATTGAGATAGAAATTGAGGGACGAGACCCTGAACCCCAAATTCAAAATAAGTTGCCACAAGAATCAATAGGTCCAGTTTCTGACATTGTACAATCATTTTTACAACAAGGAATATTAAAGAAGGCACAATCAGTGGTAAATAATTGTATTTGGCCTATCAAGAATGCTGATGATTCGTATTCTTTATCAGTTGATTTAAGATCACTGAATAAATGCATTACAAATAACAAACCTATTGTTCCTAATTTAAATTTAATGTCACAAATGGATGCCAAGGCCAAAGTATTTTCAGTACTGGAAATTTCCAATAGTCATTTTTCAGTACCAGTAACAAACAGCTGTCATTATAAACTTGCCTTCAGTTTCAATAAAGAAACTTATGCCTTCACTAGAATAATTCCAGAAATGGAAATCAGTGACGGAATAGTGCACGAGTGCTTGGAGAAAGTTTTATCAAAATTTTCTAGACCAAAATGTATTTTCCAGTATGTGGACAAAATTTTGTTGTCTACCCAAAATACAGAGGAACATGTCACTCTGTTGACAGAGTTATTTACTCTGTTACAAACAGCAGGATTGAAATTGAACACAGAGTCAGTTCAGTTAATGAAAGATAAAGTTAACTTTCTTCATATGCAAATTAGTCATGGACAGAGAAAGTTATCACAGGAAAAAGTTAGAAACATTTCTGCTATTCCAGTTCCAACATCTTACAAGGCATTATATCAATTTTTGAGTGAGGTAAATTCTTGCAAAGAGTTTTTACAGGAATATGATGATAAAGTTAAACCATTATTTGATTTCCTGAAACAAAAAGATGTTGTGTTTGATGAATGGTCTCAAACCCATACAGATGTTTTTGAAATGTTGAAAAAAGATTTGCAGAATGCTGTTTCATTGCATACAATCGAAATTGGAATGTCTATGCCTGTTTTATTGTCTACTAAGGTATCTGAGAATTCCATCTCAGTAATTTTATTTCAGGTAAAAGATGGTGAACCGAAAATAATAGGTTTTTTCTCCAGAGGTTTGACAAATATGGAAAAGACTTTTGACACAAATATGAAGCAATTGTTAAGTGTTTATTTTGCAGTCAAAGTAACAGAAAAGATTGTGAGATCTAGGATGATCATATTACGGACACCTGATCTGTCATTAAAAATTCTTTTTAAGAGAATTCATTCAGGAGAATTATATGACAAATATTGCCCATTTTTTAAAACTTTAAAATCTAAACCCATAGAGGTAGATGTGATAACAGAACATTCTCAGCTAAATTTATTCAGAAAGCCTATAAATTGGATTGTTAGAACAAGTGCTGAGAGATGCTTTGAGACAGGATTTGTCAATAATATTAAGAATTGTTCAACAGGTCTTTCTATGTGTTACCCAAAGAATGGTTATACTATTCAGCAAAAATTCTAAAGAAAATGCTGAATTGAAAATGTTAGAAGTACAGTACAGCACGCATTACTCTGAAATATTATAGAGGAGAAGTGAATGAATATATAATTCGCTTTTGTCTTCTGGGGTAATTTAAAATCTTTATTTAGTTTATGAAAACAAGATTTTATATTATGACTAAAAAAAGAGAAATTGCGTCCTGTCGTTTAAATAAACAGAATAATAAATTAGAGTATAGGCAATTTTAAGAAAAATAGAGCAAAGTAAGGTAATTAGAAATGTTATTATTAAAATATGGTTTGTATGTCATAATAAAATATTAGAATTTTGGTATGTAAAATGAATAAGTAAATGAAGGTATATTTTGCATGTATTTAAATTCTCAATAATGATACTGCATTCTTTTTTAGGATCTGACTTGTAAGTCACCAAAAGAAAGAAATTTAATATTTCTAGACCTTCCAGATGGGAACAAAATATTGAAGTTTAAGAATATCAGTTCTGGGAGAAGAATTGACAGAAGAGATTCATTCGTTATAATTATTGTTGTCATTTTAATGTTCAATAAAGTTTTTCCAATTTTACAGAGTGCAGGAAGAAGAAGAAGAAGAAAAATTCTCGAGAACCTCTGATGAGAGAGGACATTTTAAAAACAATGGACTTTTTAGTTTTTTTGACTACTGATGAAATCATTTATCCATCAGATATATTGCAGTTTTTATATATCATTTTTATGTGACAGGACATGTTTATTATATCAAGATGAGATATTTTTTTACACATCATTTTTACACTCATATATAGTGTATTTTCAGAGTTGAAAGGGTTAAACATCCCTACAATGGAGTCATTCTAGTTAGAGGGAACATCTGGTGTTAATTAAGACAGAGTACATTTTTCTTAAAGGTACATAAACAAGATAGGATTAACTTTACATTGTAACATGTATTTAGTTTTGAAATCATCTCACTTATATGAACAAATTGAAGTTAAGAACATATTTTATGTTTAATTTTGACAAGGTTATTAGAAAGGTTTTATGGATTATAGATTTATGTTAAACACAATTTGGAGGGAAAATATGAAACAAATTTCTGAAGTGATATCTATATTTCAAAGTATTGTACAACAATGTTACATTTATGAATCATGAAATTAAGGGGATTGATTTATTTGGTAAAAGAAAAAGAAAATAATAAGGGTGAAAATATTTTTTATGGTATATGAAGATGAAGGGTTATGAATTCACTTTTCCTTATATAGAATCAAATTTGAAAATATATATTTAAATCAATTATCTTAAAATCTTTGAGAATGAATGAATACGAATGTGATGCGTTTGAGGTATAAATGGATTTAGAGTTAGATTCAGATTTATTTAATGATTTAATTTAAAATGATCAGATTGGTTAAATCAATCATTTTGAGAGGGAAATGTTAGAATATCAGAATTTATGAATGGTTTAGTTCATGTGATAATTGAATTATATATATAAATATATATATATTTAAATATATATATATCTTCTATGTATGGAAAAGGTGAAGTTATATAGGTTTTTATAACTTCTATAAGTTTATGCTGGTATAGGCTTTGTATGCATTGCTTGGGAGAGATTCATCTCACATGTGGATACAATTTAGTGTAGACCATTTCACCTCCCCCATCGTAAGAAGATTAGATTACAGTCTTTCCAAAGACACAAAGTTTCATTATGTTAAGAATATAAGCTGTTTCTTTACATTATTATATTTCTTGATTAGGATATTAATAAGAACACTGCATTTTAAATATATGTATATTAATATGTAGGATTTTATATGTTTAAAGGAAATGTATATATTGTAAGTTAAGTGATTCTTAAAAGATAGCTTTTCTCACTTCGTTCATAGCCCCATCCTTAGGAATGTTGGAAGGAGTAATTCAAATTTTGCGGTCTTTTCTGTGGGACTATAAGTATAATGAACCTTTTTTAAAGCCAGCCTCTATGGAAAAAGGTGGGGGTTAATTGAAGGAGTACAGACAGGCTGTGGGAAGAGGGACAGATTCTTTGCAACTCTGCATCAAGACACACACACACACACACAGATCTCAAGATATACACACAGACATATCTGATTTAAACTTTATTTTAAGAATAATCTATATTTGTATTCTACATTTTGACATTGTTTTTGTAACATTTTGCTAATTGATCATTAAATCAATTTTGGAGGTTTTACACGAGAACTTAACAGATTTTTCTTGGAACTTTTCTCATCAATATGAATTATTGAAATATAGTTATTAATACAGAAATAACTCGATTATTACATTTAATAGAAGCTGAGAGCGAAGCTTGGATTACTTCTCTGAATAAGGACCATAAAGCTTCCCTTCTGGAGTGGATGGAAAGAGGTAATATTAATCTTGCACAGGATAATGATCAGAGGGAACATGGTGGCCCTCCTGCAGACTAGGTTGGGAAGACTCCTTCACTTGGGACAGAAATATTTATCAACCATAATCCTTAAGAGTTCTATGAAGAGAAATTAAATCCACTGTATCAGACTGCTAGGACACTGTATATCTTCTGATGTGTATTCTGTCCCCTAGAAAAGTCAAGTTGTGTCTCTCCCATTGTTAATTGGATAGCCTATTGTTTCTGTCTGTCTGCTAGTATTGTGTCCACTCCACCTTGTTAGCAAACTATTGTGGGATGTTATATGTTTGTTAACTAGATTACTGTGTAATTAAGATCACTGTTAGTTGTTAGCTGTTGATTGGTGTTTGAAGTTTGCATTGTCATGCTAATATGATCAGGAGGGGAATGTCCTCCTGTAGGGTATAAAGTATGTATCTGAGTTTCAATAAACAGCCATTCTTTTGGCTCTATTCCCACATCCCAGCTCTCCATCTGCTCAGAATGGTTTGGAGGGCAGGAGGCACTGTTAGATGGAACCGCTTGGCACCCTGATTAGGTGCTTCCTTTTGCCAGAGTGCTCTAATGTATGCTTTACTGCAGAGTAGGGATGAGCTTCGTGTTCGAGTCAAACCCATGTTCGACTCGAACATTGGCTGTTCGGTCGTTCGCCGAATTCTGAACGTTATGGGCCGTTCGTGCCAAATTCGTGTGCATTGCTGGCTGATGATTGGCCAAGCATGCACTATGACCTGCATGCTTGGCCAATCACAGCGCCGTCGGTAGAGAGAGCTGTAATTGGCCAAAGCCAGGGTGGCTTTGGCTAATTATGGCTCGGGGGGTTTAGAACACGCCCCACACTATATAAGGCCGCTTGCACGGCGGCCCTGTGTAGTGTGTGTTCCGGCGTTGAAAGAGAGATAGATAGACAGAGAGACGGTGTCATTTCATTTGATTTAGATAGATTAGGCAGAACAGTCAGTCAGTTAGCTGCACTTACAGTGTATTGTGTATATATATATGCATCCCAGGTGTTGCATATATATATACACTGTATTCAGTTTAGATAGATCCGTTCCTGTTATCTTCTTACTGACAGGCAGGCTTGTCTTGTTACAGTATTTACAGCTACCTGAAGAAAATTGCTGGTGTTCTTTTGATCCTATTAGTACCACAGTCAGGCAGCTAGACTATTTACAGTTAGTGTAGTGCGTCCTCCGCACAGTGTTCAGCTAAAACTACAAGTTAGGGTGGTGCGTCCTGCTCACAGTGTTCAGCTAAAACTACAAGTTAGTGTGGTGCGTCCTCCTCACAGTGTTCAGCTAAACCTACAAGTTAGTGTAGTGAGACTTCTGCACAGTGTTCAGCTAAAACTACAAGTTAGTGTAGTGTGTCCTGCTCACAGTGTTCAGCTAAAACTACAAGTTAATGTAGTGAGACCTCTGCACAGTGTTCAGCTAAACCTACAAGTTAGTGTAGTGAGACCTCTGCACAGTGTTCAGCTAAAACTACAAGTTAGTGTAGTGCGTCTTGCTCACAGTGTTCAGCTAAAACTACAAGTTAGTGTGGTGCGTCCTCCTCACAGTGTTCAGCTAAAACTACAAGTTAGTGTGGTGCGTCCTCCTCACAGTGTTCAGCTAAACCTACAAGTTATTTTTTGCAAGCTCTGCACAGTGTTCAGATAAAGCTACCTGTAGAAGGTTGGGGGTGTTTTCCTGATCCAATCACTACCGCAGGCAGCTAAAAAAGCTACAAGTTAGTTTTTTGCGAGCTCTGCACAGTGTTCAGCTAAAGCTACCTGTAGAAGGTTGGTGGTGTTCTCATACTACAGGCAGGCAGTTGATTTTGCTAGCTGCAGTATCAGTACATACATATATATATATATATATATATATATATATATATATATATATATATATATATATATATATATATATCCCAGCTTAGTGCAGCTACAGGCCATTAGTATGTCTGGAAGGCCAAGAAGGATAGGCAGACAGTCACAAGTCAATAAGAGAGGGCAAGCAGGCTCTGTGTCTAGTGCTGGTCTTGGAGACGGTGCATCCTCATCAGCACGCGGCTGTGGGACATGCTTGGCCTTTTTTTCGGCAGCTGGCCATGTTGAGCCGCAACATGCGGAAGACTTGGTCGAGTGGATGACCAAGCCGTCCTCATCCTCCTCATCCTCTCTCACCCATGCTCAGGGTACTTTGGCAAAGCAGCGGCCTCTTCCCTCGGCTCAATGTCATCAGTGACTCCTTCCCTAGCCCCACCATGTCCTCCTGAGGAGTCCCTCGGACTGTTTGACCACAGTGTTGGGTACATGCTCCAGGAGGATGCCCAGAGTTTGGAAGGCTCTGATGATGATACTGAGCTCGATGAAGGCAGTAACATGAGCACGGACAGAGGGGGTGCCCAAGAAGGACAGCAATCTGGCAGTCATGCTCCCCCTGCTGCAGCATACTGCCAGGTTTGCTCCAGTGATGAGGAGGGAGGGGATGATGAGGTCACTGACTCAACGTGGGTGCCCGATAGGAGAGAGGAGGAGGAGGAGGAGGCGGCACATCACCAACGAGGCAGGATGCCCTCCAGGGGCCAGCCTAAGGGCAGCACATTGACTGCATCACACCCCAAAGCTCCACATGTGCAGGGCGCTGCAGTCTCTGCGCGTTATTCAAAAAGTTCTTTGGTGTGGGCCTTTTTTGAGACGAGTGCATCAGATCGCACCGCTGCTATTTGCAACATATGTCTCAAGCGTATCTCGCGTGGCCAAAACATCTCCCGCTTGGGTACCACATGCTTGACCAGACATATGTTGACCTGCCATGCAGTTCGTTGGCAAGCGTATCTAAAAGACCCACACCAAAGAACAAAGAGGACCTCTCCTTGCTCCTCATCAGCTGAGATCTCCAACCCCACTATACCTTCAGTCCTCTCTGAGACCTGCACTGAGAGGAATGAAGGTGTAGAATTAGGTGTGTCACAGCCAAGTACTTGTGGGCAATCTGCTTTTGGTACACCAACGTCAGATTGTACCAGGCAAATTTCCCTGCCCCAGCTGCTGCACCGCCAAAAGAAGTTTGCTCCCAGCCATCCACATGCCCAGCGGTTGAATGCTAGCTTGGCACAATTGCTAGCACTTCAACTGCTGCCTTTTCAGTTGGTAGACTCTGCCCTCTTCCGTGAGTTTGTGGAATGTGCGGTTCCTCAGTGGCAGGTACCCAAACGCCACTTTTTCTCACGGAAGGCGATTCCGGCTCTCTACCGGCATGTGGAAGGCAATGTCCATGCCTCGCTGGACAGGGCGGTCAGAGGTAAGGTGCATATTACCGCTGACTCATGGTCCAGCAGACATGGACAGGGACATTACCTAATTTTCATGGCGCATTGGGTGACTCTGCTGGCAGCTGGGAAGGATGCAGGACAAGGTGCAGTAGTGTTGGAGGTTGTTCCGCCACCACGCCTCCAAAATGCCACTACTAATGATTGTGACACACCTCTCTCCTCCACCCCCTCCTCTTCTTCTTCCTCCATGGCCTCTTCCTGTGCTTTTTCCTCGGAACCAGCAGTGCTCCGTAGCCGTTCAAGGGGCTACGCAAGTACGCAGGCCAAAAGATGCCATGCGGTGCTTGAGCTGGTGTGCTTGGGGGACAGGAGCCACACTGGGGCAGAGGTTCTGTCAGCTCTGCAGGGGCAGGTTCAGAGGTGGTTGACGCCACGCCAACTTAAGGCAGGAATGGTGGTTTGCGACAATGGCACCAACCTCCTCTCCGCCCTCCGACAGGGACAAATGACCCATGTGCCCTGTTTGGCTCACGTCCTTAACTTGATGGTGCAGCGGTTCTTGGGCAGGTACCCGGGCTTACAGGATGTCCTGAGGCAGGCCAGGAAAGTCTGTGTGCATTTCTGCCAATCATATAATGCCAGTGCTCGGCTGGCAGACCTTCAAAAGGAATTTAACCTGCCCAAGAACCACCTAATCTGTGACATGCCCACCAGGTGGAACTCAACGTTGGTCATGCTGCAGCGGCTGCACACGCAGCAGAGGGCCATCAATGAGTACCTGTGCGACTATGGCACCAGGACAGGGTCAGGGGAGCTTGTTTTTTTTCCCCACGCCAGTGGGCCATGATCAGGGATGCATGCACTGTCCTGTCACCATTTGAGGAGGCCACGAGGATGGTGAGCAGTGACAGTGCATGCATCCGTGACACTGTCCCCCTTGTCCACCTGTTGGAGCACACGCTGCGTGGAATAATGGACAGGGCACTTGAGGCAGAACAGAGGCAGGAAGAGGAGGACTTCCTTAGCTCTCAAGGCCCCCTTTATCCAGACAGTGTTCCTGCGTGCCCGCCGATCACACAGGAAGAGGACGAGGAGGAGGAGGAGGAGGAGGAAGATTGTGTCAGTATGGAGGTGGAGCCTGGCACTCAGAATCAGCAGCAGTCTTTAAGGGATCAGTCCCAAGAAACACATGGACTTGTATATGGTTGGGATGTGGTGTCATTCCTGCATTCCAACTAGAGTGTCTGTGAGGACTTACAGTGTTGTGACACCAGCACCACCACCAAAGGCCCAGTTTTTCTGCCCTTGTTCAACAGGGGCATGTAATTACAATTCTTGACCTAATATTTCACAGCAGGGCCCATTTCTGCGCCCACCATGAGCGAGTGAGGACTTACAGTGTTGTGGCACCAGCACCAGCACCAAAGGCCCAATTTTTCTGCCCCTGCTCAACAGGGGCATGTAATTACAATTCTTGGTCTAATATTTCACAGCAGGGCCCTGTGAGGGCTTACAGTGTTGTGGCCACAACAACACCTAAGGCCCAAATTTCTGCAGAGTATATAGGGCAGGCGCCTACTTTCAAACATCCAACTTACAAACGACTCCTACTTGCAAACGGAAGGAGACAACAGGAAGTGAAATGAAATCTACCCCTAGGAAGGGAAATTCTCTCCTGTAAGAGTTAATATGGGAAAAACATTTCTCCTTTCCACTGATGCTTTCCAATCCTTGTTCCACAAAAAAACCCAAATTTTCAAAAAACATTTGTCATTGGGACAAAAAGTGAGGTGAAATCTTCTAAAGAGGAAGACAGACAGCAAAACAAATGTCACAGGGGTGATAACCTTTCCCTATATTTTCCAAAAAGCTTAAAAAAGATTTTTTGGCTGGAGCTAAACATGTTAAAAATGTACCAGTTCAAAATTACAAACAGATTCTACTTAACAACAAACCTACAGTCCCTGTCTTGTTTGCACCGCCTGTATACTGCTGTTCAGAGTATATAGGGCCTGGTGGCCCCACACCTTTCCTTATTTTAATTTGGGTGCGGGGTTCCCCTTAATATCCATACAAGACCCAAAAGGCCTGGTAATGGACTGGGGGGTACCCATGCCGTTTGCCTCACTGATTTTCATCCATATTGCCAGGACCCGACATTACATTAAACCCGCAAGCAGTTTTAAATGAGATTTTTTCCTTTAAAAATGAAATTTGGTGCAGGGACTGTTCTAAACACGGGAAACATGCGCCACTTTACAGGCATACTATAGACACCCCCCAGGTACGATATTTAAAGGAATATTTCACTTTTTTTTTTTTTTTACTTTAAGCATCATTAAAATCACTGCTCCCGAAAAAACGTCCGTTTTTAAAAGTTTTTTTTGCATTGATGCATGTCCCCTGGGGCAGGGCCCGGGTCCCCAAACCCTTTTTAGGACAATACCATGCAAACTAGCCTTTAAAATGATCACTTTTGATTTTGAACGTTCGAGTCCCATAGACGTCAATGGGGTGCCGACATCGCTGGACCCTGGGACCGGTAAGTGGCCATGTATTAAAAGTCAGCAGCTGCAGTATTTGTAGCTGCTGGCTTTTAATATTTTTTTTGGCGGTGTGAGTGAACCCCCCCTTTAAGTAGAATCTGTTTGTAATTTTGAACTGGTACATTTTTAAGGTGTTTAGCTCCAGCCAAAAAATCTATTTTTAAGCTTTTTGGAAAACATAGGGAAGGGTTATCACCCCTGTAGCATTTGTTTTGCTGTCTGTGCACCTCTTCAGAAGATTTCACCTTACTTTCTGACCTAATGACAAATGTTTTTTGAAAATTTGGGGTTTTTAGTGAAACAAGGATGGGTGATAAAGCATCAGTGGGGAGGAGACACGTTTTTCCCATATTAACTCCTACGGGAGAGAATTTCCCTTCCTAGGGGTAGATTTCATCTCACTTCCTGTTGTCTCCTTCCGTTTGCAAGTGGGAGTATGTATATGTGTATATATATATATATATATATATATATATATATATATATATATATATATATATATATATATATATATATATATATATATATATATATATACTCTGCAGAAATTGGGGCCTTAGGTGTTGGTGTTGCCACCACACTGTAAGCCCTCACAGTTAATCTTGGTGGGCGCAGGAACGGGCCCTGCTGTGAAATATTAGATCAAGAATTGTAATTACATGCCATTGTTGAACAGGGGCAGAAAAATTGGGCCTTGGGCACTGGTGCTGGTGCCACAACACTGCAACCCCTCACAGATACTCTAGTTGGAGTGCAGGAATGAGCCCTGCTGCAAAGTATTGCATCAAAAATTGTAATTACATGCCCCTGTTAAGGGGCTGAAAAATTGGGCCTTAGCCACTGGTGGCGGCGCCCAGAACCAAAAATGTTCTTACAAGCTATCAGCATGATCATTGAGGAGGAAAAAATTATTTGGTTACATCAGCACCCTGTCCTGCATCCTTCCCAGCTGCCAGAAGAGTCACGCAGTGCGCGGTGAAAGATGGGTAACATCCCTGTCCATGCCTGCTGGACCATGAGTCAGAGGTAATATGCACCTTACCGCTGACCGGCCTGTCCAGCAAGGCCAAGACATTGCCTTCCACATGCCGGTAGAGAGCCAGAATCGCCTTCTGTGAGAAAAAGTGGCGTTTGGGAACCTGCCACTGAGGAACCGCACATTCCACAAACTCACGGAAGGGGGCAGAGTCTATCAACTGAAAAGGCACCAGTTGAAGTGCTAGCAATTTAGCCAGGCTAGCATTCAACGGCTGGGCATGTGGAAGGCTGGGAGCGAACTTCTTTCAGTGGTGCAGCAGCTGGGGCAGGGAAATTTGCTTGGTACAATCTGACATCGGTGTACCGATAGCAGATTGCCCCCAAGTACTTGGCTGTGACACACCTAATTCTACACCTTCATTCCTCTCAGTGCAGGTCTCAGAGAGGACTGAAGGTATAGTGAGGTTTGAGATCCCAGCTGATGAGGAGCAAGGAGAGGTCCTCTTTGTTCTTTGGTGTGGGTCTTTTAGGTACGCTTGCCAGCGAACTGCATGGCAGGTCGACATATGTCTGGTCAAGCATGTGGTGCCCAAGCGGGTGATGTTTTGACCACGCGAGATACGCTTGAGACATATGTTGCAAATAGCAGCGGTGCGATCTGATGCACTCGTCTCAAAAAAGGCCCACACCAAAGAATTTTTGGAATAACGCGCAGAGACAGCAGTGCCCTGCACATGCGGAGCTCTGCGGTGTGATGCAGTCAGTGTGCTGCCCTTAAGCTGGCCCCTGGAGGGCATCCTGCCTCCTTGGTGATGTGCCTCATCCTACTCCTCCTCCTCCTCTCTCCTATCAGGCACCCACGTGGAGTCAGTGACCTCATCATCCCCTCCCTCCTCATCACTGGAGCAAACCTGGCAGTATGCTGCAGCTGGGGGAACATGACTGCCAGATTGCTGTCTTTCTTGGGTACCCCCTCTCTCTAGGCTCACGTTTCTGCCTTCCTCTAGCTGGGTACCATCATCGGAGCCTTCAAAACACTGGGCATCCTCCTGCAGCATGTACCCAACACTGTGGTCAAACAGTTCGGGGGACTCCTCAGGAGGACATGGTGGGGCTAGGGAAGGAGTGACTGATGCCATTGAGCCGAGGGAAGAGGCCGCGTTGGCAGCTGCTTTTCCAGACAAAGTACCCTGAGCATGGGTGAGAGAGGATGAGGAGGATAAGGATGGCTTGGTCATCCACTCCACCAAGTCTTCCGCATGTTGCGGCTCAACACGGCCAACTGTCGAAAAAAAGGACAAGCGTGTTTCACGGCCACGTGCTGATGAGGATGCACCGTCTCAACGACCAGCACTGTTGCCTCTAGACACAGAGCCTGCTTGCCCTCTTTTATTGGCTTGTGACTGTCTGCCTCTCCTTGTTGGCCTTCCAGACATACTAATGGCCTGCAGTGAGATGTAGCTGCACAAAGCTGGGATGTATATATATATATACTGATACTGCAGCTAACAGAATCAACTGCCTGCCTGTAGTATTATTAGTAGGAGAACACCAGCAATTGTTTTCAGGTAGCTTTAGGTGCACACTGTGCAGAGGACACAGTACACTAACTGTAAATACTGTAGCTGCCTGCCTGTGGTATTAATAGGATCAGAAGAACACCACCATTTTTCTTCAGGTAGCTTTAGGTGCACACTGTGCAGAGGACGCACTACAATAACTTGTAAATACTACAGCTGCCTGCGGTACTAATAGGATCAGAAGAACGCCACCAATTTTCTTCAGGTAGCTTTAGGTGCACACTGTGCAGAGGACGCACTACACTAAGTGCCGGTTCACACAGGGGCGACTTGTCAGGTGACCTAGCCGCCTGACAAGTCGCGTCCCGTTCTGAACTACGGAACCGTTCTAATAGGAGCGACGCAGGTCGCTCCGACTTAGAAAAAGGTTCCTGTAGTATTTTTGGGGCGACTTCAGGCGACTTGCATTGACTTCTATACAGAAGTCGTTTTGCAAGTCGCCTCTGAAGTCGTGTGCAGGTCGCCTCGGTGAGGCAACCTGCAAGTTGTGCCGCCCCTGTGTGAACCGGCACTAACTATAAATACTGTAGCTAATACGACTAATAGGTTCAGAAGAACACCAGCAATTTTCTTCAGGTAGCTGTAAATACTGTAAAAAAAAGCTGCCTGTCTGTCAGTAGGAAGAGAATAACAGGAACTGATCTAGCTAAACTGAATACAGTGTATGTATAAATATATATATATATATATATATATATATATATATACACATACATATATATATACACACAACACCTGAGATGCATATATACACAATACACTGTAAGTGCAGCTAACTGACTCGCCTGTCTACTCTAACTTAAATCAAATGACACTGCCTCTCTGTCTCTCTCTCTCTCTCTCTCTCTCTCTCTATCTCTCACTCAACGCCGGAACACACTACATAGGGCCGACGTGCAGGCGGTCTTATATAGTGTGGGGTGTGGAGTAAACCCCCTGAGCCATAATTGGCCAAAGCCACCCTGGCTTTGGCCAATTACGACTCTCTGTACAGACGGCGCTGTGATTGGCCAAGCATGCGGGTCATAGTGCATGCTTGGCCAATCATCAGCCAGCAATGCACTGCGATGCCGCAGTGAATTATGGGCCGTGATGTACCACTCGAATTTGGCGCAAACGGCCCATAATGTTCGCAATTCGACGAACGGTCGAACATGCGATGTTCGAGTCGAACATGGGTTCGACTCGAACTCGAAGCTCATCCCTACCAAAGAGCAAAAGATGTAATAGTGCAGTAGATGTGGTGGATCCATTAGTTTTCTTTCTTCAGGCCTTTTTTCACCTTGGTTTTTACCTGATGTTCCTGTCAGTGACATATTTCCTGTCCTAGGACAGGAAGTGTGTTGGGACTACAGGAAAACTCCCCCTCTCTTCTTTTCTATAACATTATAGGGAGGTGTGCTGTAGTCCTCAGAAAATATTCGGAAATTCTGATGTATCCGAATTTGCAAGTTACAACAGTAACGAATTTAAACAAATCCGAAATAATTGATTTAGAATTTTGGCCAAAATTTTAAATATTTTTGTTTTCAAATTTAAATTTGGAATTCAAATTCTAAAATGAATTCTATAATAAAATCAAATAGAAAATAAAGGGATATGATAGAATAGGGTAAAACAGAACAGACTAGAAATATAAAAAAACAAAAGGATAAAATATAATAGAAAATAAAGGCATAGAATATAAAATATTATAATAAAATAGAATAGAAAAGAAGAGCATAAAAGATAAAAGAAAAAAGGAATATAATAAAATAGAATAGAAAACACAGGAATATAATAGAAAATAAAAGAATAAATCAGAAAAGAATAGAGTAAAACAAAACAGGATAGAATAAAATAAAAATAAAAGAATAGAATAGAAAAGGATAAAACAGAACAAAGTAAAATAGAAAATAAAAGAATAAAATAAAAGAGAATAGAAATTAAAGGAATATAAAAGAATAGAATCAATTAGAATAGAATATAAAAGAATAGAATACAACAATATACCAATCTTTCGAAATTCGAATTTTGAATAGAATGAATTTGAATAGAACAGATTAGAATAGAATAGAAAAGAAAGGAATAGAAAATAAAACATATTACTTTCTATTTTATTCTATTCTTTTAACCGTCTTCCGAAATTTAAATTTCAAATAGAATACATTTTAATTTGAATAGAATAGTTTTGAATAGAATAGAAAAAAAACAATAAAAAAGAATTCAATAGAATAAAATAGAATATAACCATCTTCCGATATCTGAATTTCTCATTTTGAATTTTTTCGAATTAAGGTCGAATCAAATTCAAGTTTGGAAAATTCTAATCAAAATCGAAAACGAATAAACAAAATGAATTCCGAAAACAAATTAAAAATGAATTTAGTTAAATAAAATGAACTGAATAACAAATTGAAACGTTGAATCGTTCTGCACATGTCTACTTAATATATTTCTTTAGCAAGGCAGCAATGTTGGTGTTGATTAGCTGTGAATGCCATGATTGGTTCTTTCACTTAATACTGTACATATAATGTGACGTATTTCAGTTTTATTGTAGTCGCGTTTATCTGTGTTATATGAGATATCACCCTGCATAGGATGAAGAAGAAAAAAAACGAGGATATGTTTTATGAATGGTCAAATGAAAATATGAAGTGCTTCTCTGCTAATGTTAGGACTCTTTATGTAATGGATTATTTTTGCTGGAAATGTCTTTTATTTTGCAGTCCCCGGAATGTGTTGTCACAATGCCGAAGCCAATCATTCTCCTAATATTGTAAAGCCAGGCATGTATTGGGATGTTCCAAAATACCAGAAAATTAACATCTCTTGTAATTCTTGAAAAATGTTATGTGAGTGGCTGGTGCAAATTTATTAAAGTTTTAGGGAGGTCCTACATGGAAACTGCCCTAAAAAAGTTTGTGTTTCCATGAAGATGATGGTTTGGGCAAAATCAACTATGCTAGACTTCCATGGCCACGCTAAAGTTTATTTTATTTAAAATAACCTTTACTTTATTTAAAAGAGTTACAAAGTCAAACCATTCGTTGTGATCAGAGGTTGTTATGATTTTGTTATCATTACACAGCGAGGACCCGTCATACAGGGTCAGAGCAGGTGGGGGGGGGGGGGGGGCATATTCCGGTCAGTGGGTCACATCTTCCTCCTCCTCACTTACCGTGTGTGTGTCCCTCCAGGCTGTATTGCTGCATTCGATACACTGGAAATTCCATTGCCGGGATCCCGTAAAGGAAGAGAGCCAACAGGAGTATCACCTCAATTATCCTAGGGGCCCCGGGGCCAGGCTGGGTGCTGGAATCCACCATGACGGGTCTAGAGAGCACATAGACAACGTGTCACCTTGCTACTTGCTCATTGTCCCAGTGACACCATCTGTCTAATCCCTGTGTAATCCTGTGACAGGCCTAATTACCTGCTCATCTATGTCTGGGCTCTCCCAGTTACCAGACAAATCATTTCCCAGTTCTGAGCTGGAATTCAGGGACTCACTATTCAAAATATCAATAAAAAGACTGGACAAGTGATCTGTTATTCCAAGGACTGTGCAAGGAGGCATCAGCTGGAAGAGATACGATATCATTAAGTAAGGTTTACATCTACCTGAATTCCAGTGATGGTATCAAAATAAATTGCTACTTTTTAAGTTACTGTTTTCATCACTTTGTTACATGTCAGTGCTGCTGATCTGCTGCAGCCTTTTGCAGCCACTTCGTGTCTAGGTGCAGGAGGAAGGAGGTCCTGATTCCTCTATATAGATCTTCATATCTCTAGAGGGATCACCAGCAGGAGGAAGGAGGTCCTGATTCCTCTATATAGATCTTCATATCTCTAGAAGGGTCACCAGCAGGAGGAAGGAGGTCCTGATTCCTCTATATAGATCTTTATGTCACTAGAGGGATCACCAGCAGGAGGAAGGAGGTCCTGATTCCTCTATATAGATCTTTATGTCACTAGAGGGATCACCAGCAGGAGGAAGGTGGTCCTGATTCCTCTATATAGATCTTTATGTCACTAGAGGGATCACCAGTGGGAAGAAGGAGGTCCTGATTCCTCTATATCGATATATAAAGATCTATATAGAGGAATCAGGACCTCCTTCCTCCTGATGGTGACCCCTCTAGTGATATAAAGATCTATATAGAGGAATCAGGACCTCCTTCCTCCTGCTGGTGACCCCCCTAGTGATATAAAGATCTATATAGAAGAATCAGGACCTCCTTCCTCCTGCTGGTGACCCCCCCTAGTGATATAAAGATCTATATAGAAGAATCAGGACCTCCTTCCTCCTGCTGGTGATCCCTCTAGTGATATAAAGATCTATATAGAAGAATCAGGACCTCCTTCCTCCTGCTGGTGATCCCTCTAGTGATATAAGATCTATATAGGGGAATCAGGACCTCCTTCCTCCTGCTGGTGATCCTTCTAGTGATATAAAGATCTATATAGAGGAATCAGGACCTCCTTCCTCCTGCTGGTGATCCTTCTAGTGAGACAAAAATCTATATAGAGCAAGGGATAAAGGTCCATAAAAAGCTTGGAGACCCCTTCTCTATATAGACCTTTGTCCCCTGCTCTATAAATAAAGGGCCAGTTTACTGTCTTTCGGGCTTTAGGGGGGATCAAACAATGGCCAGTGGGGGTAGAAAATGCCCCGGTGTCAGTGAAAGTAAACAATGCCCCATCCATGGTTTTAATGTGAGGAATGGTGACACATTACATTAGTGGGAGAAATAGTGCCCCATCATTGGTGTCTTTTGAAGAAATGGTTCTCCATCATTGATTTCAGTGGATGGAATGATGGCCCAAGGGCTGGATATAGGCAAGAAACGGGATAATGATATAAATATCTAAATAGCGGAATCAGGACCTCCTTCCTCCTGCTGGTGATCCCTCTAGTGATATAAAGATCTATATAGAAGAATCAGGACCTCCTTCCCCCTCTATATAGATCTGCTGGTTACCCCTCTAGTGATATACAGATCTATATAGAGAGGTCACCAGCAGGAGGAAAGAGGTCCTGATTCCTCGATATAGATCTTTGGTGACCCCTCTAGTGATCTATGTAGAGGAATCAGGACCTCCTTCCTCCATCTATATCTTTATATGTTTGGTGACCCCTCTAGTGATATAAAGATCTATATAGAGGAAACAGGACCTCCTTCCTCCATCTGCTGACCCCTCTAGTGATATAAAGGTCTATATACGTAGAGGAATCAGGACCTCCTTCCTCCTTTATATCACTAGAGGGGTCAGCAGGAGGAAGGAGGCCCTGATCCCTCTATATAGATCTCATTTATCAATAAGTGAGGTCTCCTGAACTGGACAACCGGACTGTATTCTAAGATAGAACAAGTCCAGAATAAAACATATCAGGTAAGACTGCAGGAACGTAATGTGTACAGTCTGGAAGAAAGGAGATAAAGGGGGAACATGACTTAAACCTTTAAATATCGTACGTGAAGGGTGTGAATAAGGTTCAGGAGGGCAATATCTTCAGTATGAAGCCAAGAACAAGATCACAGGGACATGAACTTAAAATAGCAGAAGGAAAGTTCAAAACTAATTTGAGAAAGTATTACCGTATGTTACCGAAAGAGTAGTTGATGCTTGGAACTGACTTCCAGCAGCTGAGTTTGTCCCAAGTATGTTTGAATCCATTACTGTTGACTAACATAGATCTATACTCAGGCAAAAAGTTTCAACTAGGGTTGTCCCGATACCGATACTAGTATCGGTATCAGGACCGATACCGAGCATTTGCACGAGTACTTGTACTCGCACAAATGCTCACGATGCCTAATCCGATACCTGGTCGTTGGGCGGATTCAGCGGGCGAAGAGGGTGGACGGAGTCAGTGGGTGGAGTCAGCAGGCAGAGTCGGTGGACGGAGAGGGTGAGCGGAGTCAGCGGGTGAAGAGGGCGGACGAAGTCAGTGGGCGGAGTCAGCGGACGGAGAGGGCGGACGGAGTCAGCAGAATGGAGAACGAATCCTCACCTTCAGTGAACTAGCTAGGTAAGCTGTCAGGGGTGCAGGACGCAGCCGTATCAGGATCGGTGACCGGAGCCGTCACATTCGGTCGCCATCAGCGGCTGAACATCCCGACGTCCATCTTAGTACACCCTGCACTCGGCTGTAGTAAGCCAGCAGTGGACATCTTGTTACACCCAGCCCATAGAGTTCAGGCTGGGTGTAATAAAATGTCTGCTGCTGCTGTTTACTGCGGCCGAGTGCAGGGTGTACTAAGATGGGCGTTGCAGCATAGCATTTCAAAATAAATTCTTTCCTCATGTCATTTATTGCTGCATTTCAGTGCCAGCCATCAGTGCCAGCCACCTGTCAGTGCCCATAAGTGCCACCTATCAGTGCCAGCCACCTATCAGTGCCATCTATCAGTGCCCATAAATGCCGCCTATCAGTGCCAGCCATCAATGACAGCCACCTGTCAGTGCCCATAAGTGCCGCCTATCAGTGCCCATAAGTGCCATCTATCAGTGCCATCCGTCAGTGCCCATAAGTGCCGCCTATCAGTGCCAGCCACCTGTCAGTGCCACCTAACAGTGCCCATAAGTGCCACCTATCAGTTCCCATCAGTCAGTGCCACCTATCAGTTCCCATCAGTCAGTGCCACCTATCAGTGCCCATCAGTCAAACTGTCACATGACATTAAAAAAAAGTATCGGTATTGGCGAGTACTTGAAAAAAAGTATCGGTACTTGTACCTGGTCTTAAAAAAGTGGTATCGGGACAACTCTAGTTTCAACTAAATTAAAAAAGGGGCAAACTTGAAGGACCTCTTGGTCTTCTCCTGCCGTCATTCTATGTTTCTATGTATTACTCCATGCAGTCAAACTGAACCAAACCTGTGCAGGACAATGAGAGCCGCAAAATGAAATCTTCGGTCTTGTATGTAGCAGAGGGGAACACAGACAGATCTTATTTAGCACGTTAAGAAAGGAGGCAGTAACAGTAGGTGAATGGCACCCGGGGAGTTGGGGAGCGTCTGTGGGCACGGAGAGAGAGAAGAGCCGACATAAAAATGATGAATTGAGGATTGAGCATTAGGCGCTGCGGCGGATGCTTAGAGATTTCTGTTCCGTCTTTGCCGGCAGACTCGGAGCAATTACCAGGCAGGGCTGCCGCCAGCTCATTTCCCTCGGGGGTCGGAGCGCCTCTCCAGGGAGATCTCAGCATATCCTGCGCATCAATGAAGGCGTTTTATAAAAGGCTGAAATAAGATACTTTGCCCCTTTTTTTTGATTGGAAGCGCTGATAACGGCCATTTTGCCTGGTAATAAAGCTTTTCTGGAAATTTCTGCACTTGTTTTCCTGAATTAATGGTTTTCAGCGCCAACACCTGGGCACTGATAGGTCTCTGCAGGGGAGAGGGTAAACCTGGCTCTTTCAGCACCAACAAGGTTAGGAGGGGTGAAGTTTAGGGTTTGGGGGATGTTTTAGGGCAATGTAATCCCTGAGGGGCGGAACACATTTCTCTGCTGCTGTGTGTTGCAGTAAGGCACGTGTGAACGCGTGTTACAGAAAAGCAATGTACAGTATCTCACAAAAGTGAGTACACCCCTTACTTTTTTGTAAATATTTCTTCAGTGTTGTCATATGAAAAGATATGATAAAATGACACTTGTCTACAATGTAAAGTAGTGAGTGTACAGCTTGTACAACAGTGTACATTTTCTGTCCCCTCAAAATAACTCAACACACAGCCATTAATGTCTAAACCGCTGGCAACAAAAATGAGTACACCCCTAAGTGAAAATGTCCAAATACTGAGATACTGTATGTGAATCAGCGCATTATGGTGCTACTTATTTTTAATGGCACCCCAATGCACTAAAGCGGTGGTCTCCAAACTGCGGCCCATTGCTTGCCTTTTGTCCGGCCCTTGAGGTACTATTCCTCCCACTGACACCAACAATGGCGCACTATTTCTTCCACTGATACCGATGATGGGGCATTATTCCTTCCACTAAAGCCAACAATGGTCACTATTCCTTCCATTGACTTAAATGATGGGGCACTATTTCTCTCACTGACACCAGTGATGGGGCTCCATTCTTCCCACTGACACCAATGATGGGGCACTATTTCTTCCACTAAAAGCCAACAATGGGGCACTATTTCTCCCACTGACACCAACAATGGGGCACTATTCCTTCCACTGACCTTAATGATGAGGCACTATTCCTCTCACTGACACCAATGATGAGGCACTATTCCTCTAAATGACACCAATGATGGGGTACTATTCCTCCCACTGACACCAATGATGGGGTACTATTCCTCCCATTGACACCAGTGATGGGGCACTATTCCTCCCACTGACACCAATGATGGGGCACTATTCCTCCCATTGACACCAGTGATGGGGCACTATTCCTCCCACTGACACCAATGATGGGGCACTATTCCTCTCACTGACACCAATGATGGGGTACTATTCCTCCCACTGACACCAGTGATGGGGCATTAATAATTCCCCTAATACCAAAGATGGGACATTGTTTACTCCCACTGATGTCAGGACATTTTCTACTCTCAATGGCCACAGTCCAGCGCCCCTTAAAGTCTGAAGCACAATAAACTGGCCCCTTGTTTAGAAAGTTTGGAGACGCCAGCACTAAATCAATGCGGCTCCAACATTGCACGCACCCTAATTCACAATAACGCACTACAACGCGCGCTGTTCTGCATTACATTTCCAACTAGAAAAGGTACAATTTCTGGGGAAATTGTGAAAGTGTTCTTGCCTCTACAACTGGAGTGGGCGGAGTAACTGGGTGGGGTGGAGTGGCTTGAGTAACTGTGAAAAGTGTTAAAAAGCTTAATATTTAAAAAGTATAAATAGTAGTAAAAAAGTTCCATCATTCGCTGAAAGAGCTGAACATTTTTTTCAAAAGTAATTTTTTTTTTCAAAAATGAATTTTTTTTAATCAAAAATGATTTTTTTTTTCTTCAAAAATGATTTTTTTTTCAAAAGTAATTTTTTTTAAAGGTAATTTTTTTTTCAAAAATGAATTTTTTTATTTCAAAAATAATTTTTTTTCGAAATTATTTTTTTTAAAGTAATTTTTTTTTTCAAAAATAATTTTTTTTTTTCAAAAATATTTTTTTTTTCAAATATTTTTTTTTCAAAAATAATTTTTTTTTTAAAAGAAATTTTTTTTTCAAAAATATTTTTTTTTCAAAAATAATTTTTTTTTTTTCAAAATATTTTTTTTTTTCAAAAATATATTTTTTTTTTTCAAAAATATATATTTTTTTTTTCAAAAATGATTTTTTTTTTTCAAAAATTATTTTTTTACTTTTTTCAAAAATTTTTTTTTTTTTTCAAAAATATTTTTTTTTTTTACATGGGGTGGTCATAATGTTTTGGCTGATCATGGGGTTGTCAGCTTTTGTCACTTCCCACTCTAGTTTTGAACATTTCGCCATTCATTCCTATGGGACCAATTTCGCCGCAAAAACGTCATTTCGTGGACCATTCGGCGAAACATTCCACAAAGTAATAACACACCAATCGGGAACAATCCGCTCGTTTCGGTATATTATTTGTCTCTGTAGTGTGAAAACTGTGGGAGGAGTCTACAAGCATTATCAAGTCTAGCAGATGAAGTCACATGCATTTGGAGTGTCTCAGCATCTTGTGTTTACAACCACTGTTTCCTAGCAACGCTCATGCCCTGTTTATGCTTCCCAAATACTGCTTCATCAAAACTGCCCCATCAGAATTACCCCATCAAAACTGCCCCATCATATTCCTCTATTATAAATCAGTGCATGGTGTGTCTGTCCCCTCCCCCGGGCTCTGTATTCAAAGCTGAGATGCTCCAGCCACCTTCCCCCCTGTGTATAACAGAAGCTTTGGTAACCATGGCAACAAAACAAACACTAACAGTACACTCTGATTAATGGCTAAAATTTCCTGAAATGACCTATAAACAAATGGCCGTATTTTAAAAACTATACATCCTACAGCGAAGATCTTTATATTGTGAGAATCACAAGACCCAGACCTAGATTTTGATGTATAGTATGTCTCTGAAATATTAAAAATGAAGGCACAGTCGCAGTTTAGAAATTGCCCTTCAAATTTGGAGGGGGCTAGAGTGTAGTTTCAATGAATGTCAATGGACGGCGTGAGTTGCAAACAAATGGTCATATTGTGAAAACTATCAGGACTATGGCTTAGCCGTGGACATGTTTAGTGGCAGCAGGGATAGCTGAACGTTTTGATATAAGATTTGTGTAGGTGGGCTTGAAAATGAGGGAGTGGCGGCAGTTTAGAAATCATGTTCTGATTTTCCAGCTTTTGTCATCTCCCACTCTAGTTTCCCCATTCATTCCTATGGGACCAATTTCGCCGCAAAAACGACGATATTTCGTGAACCATTCGGCGAAATGTTCCACAAAGTAATAGCACACCATTCGGGAACAATCCGCACGTTTCGGTATATTACTTGTCTATGTAGTGTAAAAACTGTGGGAGGAGTTAGGGTGGTAAATTTGGCTATAATAATAAGAACTAGAAAAGGTACAATTTCTGGGGAAATTGTGAAAGTGTTCTTGCCTCTACAACTGGAGTGGGCGGAGTAACTGGGTGGGGTGGAGTGGCTTGAGTAACTGTGAAAAGTGTTAAAAAGCTTAATATTTTAAAAAATATAAATAGTAGTAAAAAAGTTCCATCATTCGCTGAAAGAGCTGAACATTTTTTTCAAAAGTAATTTTTTTTTCAAAAAGGAATTTTTTTTAATCAAAAATGATTTTTTTTTCTTCAAAAATGATTTTTTTTTCAAAAGTAATTTTTTTTTTCAAAGGTAATTTTTTTTTTCAAAATGAATTTTTTTATTTCAAAAATAATTTTTTTTTCGAAATTATTATTTTTTTTAAAGTAATTTTTTTTTCAAAAATAATTTTTTTTTTCAAAAATTTTTTTTTTTCAAATATATTTTTTTTTCAAAAATAATTTTTTTTTTAAAAGTAATTTTTTTTTCAAAAATATTTTTTTTTTTCAAAAATAATTTTTTTTTTCAAAAATATTTTTTTTTTCAAAAATATTTTTTTTTTTTTTCAAAAATGATTTTTTTTTTCAAAAATATTTTTTTTTTTACATGGGGCGGTCATAATGTTTTGGCTGATCATGGGGTGGTCATAATGTTTTGGCTGATCATGGGGTTGTCAGCTTTTGTCACTTCCCACTCTAGTTTTGAACATTTCGCCATTCATTCCTATGGGACCAATTTCGCCGCAAAAACGTCATTTCGTGGACCATTCGGCAAAACATTCCACAAAGTAATAACACACCAATCGGGAACAATCCGCTCGTTTCGGTATATTATTTGTCTCTGTAGTGTGAAAACTGTGGGAGGAGTCTACAAGCATTATCAAGTCTAGCAGATGAAGTCACATGCATTTGGAGTGTCTCAGCATCTTGTGTTTACAACCACTGTTTCCTAGCAACGCTCATGCCCTGTTTATGCTTCCCAAATACTACTTCATCAAAACTGCCCCATCAAAACTGCCCCATCATATTCCTCTATTATAAATCAGTGCATGGTGTGTCTGTCCCCTCCCCCGGGCTCTGTAATCAGCTGAGATGCTCCAGCCACCTTCCCCCCTGTGTATAACAGAAGCTTTGGTAACCATGGCAACAAAACAAACACTAACAGTGCACTCTGATTAATGGCTAAAATTTCCTGAAATGACCTCTAAACAAATGGCCGTATTTTAAAAACTATACATCCTACAGCGAAGATCTTTATATTGTGAGAATCACAAGACCCAGACCTAGATTTTGATGTATAGTATGTCTCTGAAATATTAAAAATGAAGGCACAGTCGCAGTTTAGAAATTGCCCTTCAAATTTGGAGGGGGCTAGAGTGTAGTTTCAATGAATGTCAATGGACGGCGTGAGTTGCAAACAAATGGTCATATTGTGAAAACTATCAGGACTATGGCTTAGCCGTGGACATGTTTAGTGGCAGCAGGGATAGCTGAACGTTTTGATATAAGATTTGTGTAGGTGGGCTTGAAAATGAGGGAGTGGCGGCAGTTTAGAAATCATGTTCTGATTTTCCAGCTTTTGTCATCTCCCACTCTAGTTTCCCCATTCATTCCTATGGGACCAATTTCGCCACAAAAATGACGATATTTCGTGAACCATTCGGCGAAATGTTCCACAAAATAATAGCACACCATTCGGGAACAATCCGCACGTTTCGGTATATTACTTGTCTATGTAGTGTAAAAACTGTGGGAGGAGTTAGGGTGGTAAATTTGGCTATAATAATAAGAATAAGAATAATAATATATATGTGAGATAACAGTAAGTGGTCTTGCTATGCAAGAACACTTAATAATAATATATATGTGAGATAACAGTAAGTGGTCTTGCTATGCAAGAACACTTAATAATATATATGTGAGATAACAGTAAGTGGTCTTGCTATGCAAGAACACTTAATAATGGCGCGTTTCCTTTTTCCTGTCTACATGCACTCCAGGGTAGGCTGCATGGGATATCTTCTTAGGGTGGGTTTCCTGACAGTACACAGGCATGGTCCTCTGTTGTCACTGTGTGTAGAAACAGCCCACTATACGTGACCGGGTGACAACATGGGAGCACAGTTACTTGACAAGGGCAGAGTGTTGTCACCCTTTAATAAGAGCCCTGTTCCCCTTTCCTGATACAGGCAAACTCACTTGGAGAAAAGTCAATGTTCTGTAGAAGGCCTGAGCCTAGGACCTTAGAAGGCTCCACACAGGGATCAATCAGAAACAGAATATCCATAAAGTTGTCACCTTAAACGCTTTTTAGGCCAGGTCAGATTCACTTTAATTGGGGAGTTATAGAAAATGTTTTCTTTTTTTACTATATGGTAAGTGGGTATACCCTCAGGAGCTGGTTCTGGCCAGCTCAGTAGATTGCTTTGCTGGGTTTTTGCCTTCCTTTGGATCAACTGAGGGTATAGAATTGTGTATATAGGATTGTGTATCATTTTTTCC